>CM055345.1:675246-901736 GCA_029228605.1 Salix koriyanagi
TATTGATGTTCTTCACCATATCTCGAAGCCGGTGTGGTCCACCATATTCGCCAACAAGTAAGTTTTCTTTTTCTTAAGTGGAAATGATTTTTTTTCTCTTTGTTGGTAGGTTGGATTGATAATTGGATGTTTTTTAGTTGATGTAGGATAGTAATGGATTCATTTTGCAGATTGTTTTTTCGAGGAAGTGAAAAGTGATGTCAACTATAGAATGATAGAAAAATTGTATGCTCATGCTGTTGATGGTATGTGAGCTGCTAGGGAAATGGAGTTTGTTGTAAGTGGATTGGATGATTTTAAAAATTGTATGCTTGTTTCTAATATGTTACATGACTTCTTCAAAAGTATTGCATGATTTTAAAAATTTTCATCCCATATTATTAAGGAACACTCCCTCTTTTTTTCTTCATAAATATAAGTTTTTATTGTGTAGTAAATTATGAATAATCATATAACTGTTATATGAACAATTATCTTTTGTTTATACAAGTATAAGTTTTTCTTGTATATATGAATAATTCGTTTTATGAACAATTATATAATTTCATTATGAACACCAGTGTGGGGAAACTACGAGAGAAAAAACCATGCTTTCTGTCGATTCCTCTGCAGTTGAACAAGGAAAAGGAAGGTGCAGTGGTTGCACCTTTCACTCAACTTTTTGGTGTGAATTTTCCATCGTACAAAACAAAGACAATGGTAACTGTGGTCTCTTCTAGTTAATTTTGTAATGCAACAATCAAAAAGAGGTCTATAAAGTAGAAGATCCTGCTGTAAAATCATAAATAGGATATAGTAGCATCAAGGCTAGGCATGGCATATCCATGTGAAAAATGAGCCTAGAGGAAGGTGACCCTCTATTATGATTCCAGAAATAACAAGAATGACACCTGGTTTCTCTTTGTACGGTTTCATCAATACCATAAAATTTCGATAAGAAGATGAAGACCATACACACATGAAAAACAAATATTTGAAAGAATTGCAATCACATTATTTCCACTTAATTTTTTATCCATGTGGGGCAGGTTGAATTATCAGCATAGAAGATTGAAAGATCTAAACAATCCGGGCATGTTAAATATGAGATTTTTTTAGCATCAAAATCAGATACATTTCCTGGGGGAACCACCCATCCGAGGTAAATCCAAGGATTAAGAAAGACATGAAAAATGCCACGTGATCCATACTTTCCGGATTGATAGACTTGTGACTTCAGTTAAAAGACGCACACGAAAACGACTTACATATTGATTCTGCAGGCAAGTTGGTTGCTACGAAGAAGAAGAAGAAGAAGAAGTTTATGTTTTAAGAACTTCACAGTTAAATACGGCAGCGTCTAGCACAGTCTCCTTAATAAGAATATTGCATCAGACTCATATCATACCTCAAACCTTACAAAGGAACGAAGCACATCCTTGGCGTTCGGGTGCTCCCACTCCACTGTTGAATCCCACCATTCTTTTGGATTTATCTCGATTACTTAAAGAGAAGGGGGAGGAGATTGTTGAAATCTGGAAATTATGATTCCAGTGTCTGCGAAGAATTACAAGTCGAAGGAGATGAAGAATTGAAGAATTGAAGACATTGTAATCATGTTTATATTGTTCTGTTTCTAATTCACATTGTGTTAGTCAATTAGTCAAACTTTGTTAGTTAATTCAGTTAAAGGTTGACTTGTATTTTGTTGACTTTGTCAACTCAGAATTTCTGAATTATAGCCGTTGTAATGTTTTGATTCCTATAAATAAAATCAATGGGATGGCAGTAACCATAAAAAACTATTCTGCCCATGTGTGTTTGTTCTTTCTAATCAAAACAATCGAAATCTCAAGTTCTTAAGTTTCTGGAAAATTTCTCTTCCCAGTTCTTGATCTCCACAGTACCAGTTCTTCAGGTTTTTTGAGCATTTGTCCGTACAAATCTCTACAGTGTCTGTTTTTACGTTTTTCTCAGAATTATTCATCAAATTCCAACATGGTATCAGAGCAGAATAGGTCTTAGAAAGGGATTATTTGGGAAACACGAGTGAATCAAAAAGAGGGTGAGATTATTCAAGATTTAAGAAAATCTTGAAAGAAGGAAAAAGAAAAAGGTCTTACTTAGAAAAAATCCAGAATCAAGAAATCAGCTTTATTCTGATTTGTTCTCAAAGGGGTAATCAATTGATATCCCTGTTCTTTGTTCTGTAAAAGAAAAATCACCAAGAAAGAAAGGAATTCGAAGCTGACAAGAATGGACTCCTCATTTTCTTCAAAATCTCCAGTATTCACAGGTGTGAATTATGGAGTATGGGCAGTGAAGATGAAGATATACCTGAAAGCATTTGACTTGTGGGATGATGTTGAGAATGAAAGGGAAATAAATCCCTTGAACGACGATCCAACAATGAACCAAATCAGATACTACCATGAACAAAGAGCAAAGAAATTCAAAGCCCTTACTTGCATTCACAATGCAGTAAGTGAGGACATCTTTTCAAGAATCATGGCATGTGAAACAGCTAAGGAAGCTTGGGACAAATTGAAGGCTGAGTTCCAAGGTGATGAGAAATCCAAGAGGATGCAGATTATGAATTTAAGAAGACAATTCGAAGGCATAAAGATGAAAGAGTCAGAAACTGTCAAGGAGTTTTCATCAAATGTGTCAAAGATTGTAAATCAAATGAGACTGCTTGGAGAAGAAATGCAAGAATCGAGAGTTGTGGAGAAGGTTCTGGCCAGTTTACCAGAAAAATTTGAAAACAAGATTTGCTCATTGGAGGAGTCTAAAGATTTTACTACAATGAGTCTTCAAGAACTCATTAATGCCCTGCAAACCGTGGAGCAAAGGCGGGCATTTAGACAGGAGAATACAAGTGAGGAAGCCTTTACTCGTTGGATTTAAAGGTAGAGCAAAGTTCCGTAATTCTCGGAATTCATAGGTGCTCTTCGAGAACCCGTAAAATAGAGCAAAATCTGGTAAACCTTGGCAGAACAAAAGTTGGCAGAACAACCAAAACCATGCCAACAAATTTAACCCGAAAGGAAAGGAAAAGAGAGAGCAATTCCCCACATGTAGATACTGTCAAAAGACAAATCACTTGGAGTCATGGTGTTGGCTTAAAAATGCTCAATGTAGATACTGTCAAAAGACAAATCACTTGGAGTCATGGTGTTGGCTTAAAAATGCTCAATGCAGAAAATGTAAGCAATTTGGACACATTGAGAAGTTTTGCAAGAACAACACTACAAGTCAAGCTCATGGTGCTGAAGTGGAGGAGCCTAAGGATGAACTTCTATTCACAGCCACTGAAACACACAAATGCAGCAAATCAGAGGTAAGTAATCAAACCTGGTTAATTGACAGTGGATGTTCAAACCACATGTCTGCTGATTTGAGCTTGTTTGAAAATCTTGATATAAACTATAAATCTAGAGTCAAGGTTGCTAATGGACAGTATGTAGGTGTTGAGGGTAAAGGTGAAGTTAAAATTGACACTCTAGCTGGGTTAAAAAGGTTTGAGAACATCTTATATGTTCCCGAAATTGATCAAAACCTCATTAGTGTAGGCCAACTACTTAAGGATAAATACTCATTACTGTTCTTAAATGGCATTTGCACGATCAAAGATGATCAAGGTGTCATTTTATTTACTGCAAAAATGTCTAATAGGTGCTTTAGTATAGAAAAACAACTAGAACACCTAAACATGAATACAAGCACAACTGGAAATTCTGTTTTATGGCATAAACGCATGGGGCATGTTAATTATGTGTCCCTAAAGAAAATGGCAGAATTAAAACTAGTAGAGGGACTACCTAACATATATGAACTCAATGGGGTCTGTGAAGCTTGCCAACTGGGAAAACATGCCAGTATTAAGTTCAATAAATCATCAACTAGGTCTGTTAGTAAACTACAGATTGTGCACTCGGATGTATGTGGTCCCATGCACAATGAATCCCTCAATGGTGCTAGGTATTTTGTGCTTTTTATAGATGACTTTAGCAGGTATAGTTGGGTCTATTTTCTTAAAAACAAAAGTGATGTATTTGAGACTTTTCTGAAATTTAAGGCAGCAGTTGAGAAGGAGTCAAACTGCTCCTTAAAAATCCTGAGAACAGACAATGGGGGGGAATATACCTCCCATTCATTCAAGGAATACCTTGCTAAAGAAGGTATAAAACATCAGCTCACGGTCCCCTACACCCCACAACAAAATGGGGTGTGTGAGAGGAGAAATAGGACACTCATGGAGATGGCAAGGTGCGTTCTCTATGAAAAGAAACTGCCTTTGAAGTTTTGGGCAGAGGCTGTGAACACAGCCTCTTATATTCTGAATAGGCTAAGCTCAAGATCAATAGGAGACACTACTCCTTTTGAAGAATGGAATGGATTCAAACCTAAGATAGATCATTTAAAAGTGTTTGGGAGCCCATGCTATGTTCTGCAACCAGACTTGAAAAGAAAGAAATTAGAACAAAAGGCTGAGATAGGAATTCTCATAGGATACAGCTCAAACTCAAATGGATACAAAGTGTATGATTTGAAAACAAACTTAGCTGTAATAGCAAGAAATATAAAAGTTGCTGAAGAACAAACCTGGAATTGGGAAACTGAAAAACTAATTGAGGACAGGCTGAATCTGCCATATGAACTAGAACCTATTACTGAACTAGAAGAACAGGAACAATTAGTTGCAGGTATAGATAATGTAGAAGAAATTCAAGATGAAGAAGAAGATCACTCTGTGAGGGGGACTAGGTCACTAAGTGACATTTACTCTAGATGCAACCTAGTAACTACTGAACCTGCTAATATAGAAGAAGCAATGGGGTCTAAACTGTGGGTGGCAGCAATGAAGGAAGAATTAAACATGATAGAGAAAAATGACACTTGGACCCTAGTGGACAGACCTAAACATAGAAAAGTGATAGGTGTTAGGTGGATATTCAAAACCAAACTGAATCCTGATGGAAGTTTGAATAAAAATAAAGCTAGATTGGTAGTCAAAGGCTATGCACAAGAGCAAGGCATTGACTACCAAGATACATTTGCACCTGTCTCTAGAATGGACACCATTAAATTGCTGCTCATGTTAGCTTCTCAAAAGGGATGGTTGGTTTGGCAAATGGATGTCAAATCTGCCTTCCTAAATGGAACATTAGCTGAAGAAATATATGTGGATCAACCACAAGGTTTTGAGGATGAATCAAATTTGAACAAAGTCTACTTATTGAAGAAGGCTTTGTATGGATTAAAACAAGCCCCTAGAGCTTGGTATAGCAAGTTGGATGAATATCTAACAAGCCTAGGATTTGAGAAAAGCTTAAATGAAGCAACTCTATATGTCAAGAAAATTGGAGAGCAAATCATGACAATTTCAGTTTATGTTGATGACTTGTTGATCACGGGTAACAATGAGCAGACTCATTGATGAATTTAAGAAAAATATGAAAAATAAGTTTGAAATGAATGATCTAGGTTTGTTAGCACATTTCTTAGGTATGGAAATTTCACAAACTAAGAAAGGATGTTTTGTTTGTCAAAAGCAATTCATAAGTAAACTGCTTAACAGGTTTGCAATGGAGAATCGCAAACCTGTCAGCACACCAATGGTGCTGGGAATGAAGTTGATGAAAATAGATGGATCACCAAATGCAGATGGTAGGATCTTTAGAAGTTTAATTGGGAGTCTTTTATACTTGTCTTCAACACGACTCAGACATAGTATTTACGGTAAATTACCTCTCAAGATTTATGCAAAACCCCACTCAAATACACTACACTGCAGCAAAAAGAGTGTTGAGATATTTGAAAGGAACAATGGACTTAGGTGTGTATTTTAGCAACATGAACACTGTGAATTTAAAAGGCTTTTGTGATAGTGATTGGGCTGGGAGTGATGAAGAAATGGTAAGTACTTCAGGGTACTGCTTTACAATAGGTGAATGTATATTCTGCTGGAATTCTAAGAAGCAACAAGTTGTTGCACACTCAACGGCAGAGGCAGAGTATATCTCTGCATATGTAGCTGCAAACCAGTTGGTTTGGCTAAGAAAGGTTCTAAAGGATTTAGATTGTGAACAAAAGGAACCCACTGATCTATTTTGTGATAACATGTCAGCAATAGCTATCTCAAAAAATTCAGTGTTCCATGATAGAACAAAGCACATGAAAATTAAGTTTCATGCTCTTCGGCAATTTCAACAAGAAGGAGAATTGGTGATGAAGTATTGTAGCACTAATGAACAATTAGCTGATTTGTTCACCAAGTCTCTAGCAAAGGAAAGGTTCGAAGAACTTAGAAACATGGTGGGAATGCGCAGCTCAGGAATCAAGGGGGAGTGTTGAAATCTGGAAATTATGATTCCAGTGTCCGCGAAGAATTACAAGTCGAAGGAGATGAAGAATTGAAGAATTGAAGACATTGTAATCATGTTTATATTGTCCTGTTTCTAATTCACATTGTGTTAGTCAATTAGTCAAACTTTGTTAGTTAATTTAGTTAAAGGTTGACTTTGTATTTTGTTGACTTTGTCAACTCAGAATTTCTGAATTATAGCCGTTGTAATGTTTTGATTCCTATAAATAAAATCAATGGGATGGCAGTAACCATAAAAAACTATTCTGCCCATGTGTGTTTGTTCTTTCTAATCAAAACAATCGAAATCTCAAGTTCTTAAGTTTCTGGAAAATTTCTCTTCCCAGTTCTTGATCTTCACAGTACCAGTTCTTCAGGTTTTTTGAGCATTTGTCCGTACAAATCTCTACAGTGTCTGTTTTTACGTTTTTCTCAGAATTATTCATCAAATTCCAACAGAGATGGCTGGCCATTTTCAAGCAACGGAAGACAAATTGGCATCCTCTTCAGCTTCTCACAGTGTAGTACAACAATTATTTCCAAAGAATTGCAAATCAGTTTTGCATTGCAGATGCTTTTCAGTTCTGGTAGATTTAACAAGTGCAGTCTTCTTAACTTTGGGAGTTTGAATTCGCTGCTAATGCTTTCCTTACCCATAACTCTTTCATCTGATCTTGTTCCTCCTATTATCTCCTCCATTTTCTCACAATCTTCAACTGTAATTGTTTCCAAGTTTATGAGGTTTGGCAACAAGATAGAAGGGAACAACTTCTTCATACTCTTACAACCATAACAAGATAACAATTTAAGAGCAGAAAATATACCATTATAAGATGGAAATGGATGTGGTAGTGGAGCAGAGCAGAACCAAGAAGATGAAACCAAGCTCTCCATGCTATTGCAACTACTAAGACTATACTTTAATGGCAAAACATCGCCTATACTTCTTGCATCCATACATGCACAAATCAATTGTTGAATGTCATTTGAGGAAATGACTAGAAAATCTGCATCTCTATTGATATTCAAATTACCCAAAACAACCATTTTACTTCCACTACCCCTGTACCTCAATCGTAGATCATGATCTTCCCTCAACTGTCCTACCACAATTTTATATGTTCTTAGTGTTTGGGTCGCATCCCGGAATTTGAGATACTCCAAGTAGTTAGATTGATCTTTGAAATGGCATTCCAAACTTTCCAACTTCCTCAAGCATCCTACTTCCTTTCCTTCAACTGTTGCTGGAGCATATATCTCATTATCACCATTTTCAATAATCCATGCCTCTTGTATGAAGACTTGCAGGTCATATAGTTTAGGTAATATCCCACTGGGAAATTTCTTTTCACCACATCCATTCATTCTTAGATATCTTAGGTTGGAGAGACATTCCATGCCATGTGGAATCTTTTTAAGTGGAGCACCAGAGAGATCTAACCTCCTCAGTGCCCTGAGCTTTTTCAATGAAGGTACACTACTTAACCTCCGACAACCTTTGAGTAACAATGAAGTGAGACCCTCCAAATCGGAGACGAGAATCAGTGCAAACATTCAATATTTATTCTAGACAGATCGAGGACCTTGAGCCCATGCAGTTGCTTGAAAAATGAATCTGCAATAAATCCCAACTTTCTATTCTCACATAGAAATAGAGTTGACAGATTTGGACACCTCGGTGAATACCTGGAACAAATCTCTTTAATTCGGTTGTGCATTAGGGAAACACTTGTAAGTTTCTCACTCCACTCCTCTGCATCCGGCAATTCTTTTAATTGTGCACCAGCTTTAACGATGGCTCGAGAGTTCTCTTCCAATATTTGGATGGCCATGTCCCTGATCAAGTCATGCATCTTGACATAATAACCAACGTGCAGTCTTTCCAATAGGCAGGCTCTTTCAAGTCTGTCAAGCATTGTGTGGCCTTTATTAATTTCTGCCTCCCTACTCTTCTACCGTTTTAGCACTCCCTCATCAATCAAATAATCTATCAGATTCTCTCTACGGATCTCAAAGTCTTCAGGAAATAATCCACAATACAAGAAACATTCCTGCAGAGCTCTATCACGTAGGTGGGTATAACTAAATCTCAATATTCGAAATACCTCCTCTTCCACTCTATCTTGCGGAACTTTTGATTGTTTGAGGTCCTCTAAAGCATCGCTCCATTCATGCATGCCATCTACCCCTTTCATGGTTCCAGCAATCGTTTTAATTCCCAGCGGCAAACCAGCACACTCCTTTGTGATATCTCTTGCAACTTGTTCCACTTGTGGAGAAAGTGATCTGTCATGTCCAAGTACCTCCATGAACAATGTCTAAGCCTCTTCCTTAGAAAGAGGATTCACTCTGACATTGTTTTTGCTAGTCATCTGTCGACAAATCTCTTCTGATCGAGTTGTTATAAGCAACTTGCATCCTTTCAATGGGACAGGAATTCCCACTTCTTGTAGCTCAAAAAATTTCCACAAATCATCTAAAATGAGAATCCATCTTTGTTTCTTCATTAGTTCTTGTGACAATTCCGCAGCTCTGTGCCCCAGCTCCTCCTCTTCATTAGAAAAAGATAATTCTATACGTTCTGCAATTTTGTTCTACAATTTATGAATGCTCGAAATCTTGAGACACTGGTCACCCAAGTAAACATGATGAGAAATATTTGGACTTTGTAGAAGCTTGTTATAGATATGTTTCACCATTGTAGTTTTACCTGATCCCCCCATCCCGTAAATGCCAATGGTGGAGACTTCATCATCTGTCAACCATGACCATATCACATTCCTATTCTTTTCAAATGCTCGACCCACTAGCTTTGTAGAGCCAGTAAGTAAAGGAGCTCCTCTAGTCTCACTTGGGTTGTGTCTAAGGCCTCTAGAAGAGCTAGCTCCCCGCACCGAGCTGCGCTACTCCTCCAGTCCCATTATCTACATCATCCTCCATTAACCATCTACTGAACTCTTCCAAACTTCTTCCAGGTGTGTGACCCATTGTCGCTGCTGTTGGTGTCGTTCCTGCATCTCCCGCCACATTGTCGACTTCATTGTTTTGCTCTTGTTGACTAGTTGAAATGACATTATGATTCCCACAGACTCCAAAAGAGCTTGCACCTACGCCAGGCCGCACTAATCTTTCTGTTGCTTCTCTTCTATTATAATTTTCATCAATCGTGGGAACATGCTGAACAGATCCTTCACCAGTGTTCTCCATGTCTAAATGTGAACAAACTCTCCCTTCCTCCCCACATTGTTCCATGCCCTGAACTCCCACTTGTGTCCTTCCAGCATCCACAGACAAATTGTCAAGTCCTGCGTTGCTTTGTTGAACCACTGGTTTTGTTCTCACTCCAACTACGTTTTGTGCATCATTCACAATGACATCATTGTTTACTGATGGAGAACAGAGTTGATCATTTGTTGGTTGGGATGCATCTCCTCGAGGCTCATCAGCTTGATTAAATGATGGCCTCTCATGAAAGTTACCTCTCACCAGAGGCTCCATGTCTTCAGCAGTGATGCTAGCCATCCAATCTTCATCGAGCGATAGATCTTCTCGTTGGTGTGCCATCATCATTTCATTGTTCTGTTGCTGTGCAGAAGTTGAAATTGCATTAGTGACCTCGTTATTGCTTGAGCCTGCTACAATTTTAAGTTTCTTCTCTAGAGGGCCATCAATTGGTATTGCTGCAAGGGCTGCATCTTGGACATCTTGAGGCACTTGTTCACAAATTCTAACACCACGACCCTTAACTCGTGCTAAATGGAATTTGATCCTCGTAATGGCAGTATCTTTGGCAAATACATGCCCACAAAACTTACACCTCATTCGAAAAGCATCCATCTTCTCAACATATTCCCAAAATCTGTCAACATGATGCAAAACCGCACCATCCTGTAGACTCATCTTGTTCGGTGGCTCGCAGAGAAGAAAAAAACAAAAACGATCCGTCAACATGATGCCAAAATGGATCGTTCAGTGGTCAAAATATTGAATGGAGTTACATTAATTGTAAAAGGGAGGGTTGAAACTGAAATAACAAGTTAAAAACAAGTAAAGAAATGAAAAAGAAAAAAAACAATGAGTTCAAGGATTATAAGAACCGAGAAAGACGAATTGATTTAGTTTTGGGAACTATAGAAAATGATTCAAACTCCAAAGTTTCTCAATAAAATTTCTACACTTAAAAGATCCAAACAATAATAACATGGGAAGAAGAAAAGATAATATACCCGTATTCGACTATTGATGTTCTTCAAGTCGTCGGGCTTCGTCAAGTAGTATATATTCGGAAGAAGAAGACGAGATCGGAGAAGAGTACTGCGTCGATTAAGCTAGTTCATTCTGATGAGATGTGGAAAGGAAAATAGTTGAATTGTTTGACAACAACTTTACTGATAGTTCATAGCTCCTTTAATTTAATGGTGAAGGCCTGCATTTATATGAGAATGAAGATGTTAAATCCTTTTCTATATTTACAGATATTCTGATACCATAATATACTTATGCATGATTTTCCATTAATATTTGTATTAGTGGCAAAAAAAATAAAAATACTTTGGGATCTTATAAGAAAATCAATTTTTTTAATATTAATTTTAAGCCCATCAGAAAGCCCATCAGATGACCCATTAGAAAGCCCAAAAAACAAATCCGGTTTTTCCAATTTTTTAATCATAAAAACCGAATTGAACCGAATCTAAAATTATCGGTTTTTACTAGGTTCAGTTATTTTTTTTTTTAAATTTGGTTTTGTTACTTTTTCTGATAAAAACCAAACAGAACTGAAAATGCTCACCTCTAATTAAAATGATTAGAAATCACTTAAAATCATAAACTTAATATTTTTTTCAGGATAAATACATTTCTAAAATACTCTTGAATACAGTTGTTGAAAACTCAATATCAAATAGATAATAAACTCTTGTATGCATCTCTGTTTGTTAGTCATTTGAATAAAGTTTTTTCAACTCTTAAACTTTTAAAATTTCAAGTGATAAAAGAAATCTTTTATTTTCTATTAAAATACATTAATTCTGTCACTTCAAATTTAAAAATAAAAAATTGCGTACCAATAAATTAGTTTAGGTGTCTATTGTCACAACCTCCCCTGATTTTACTACCATCACTGTCCTTGTATTAAAAAAACTAAAGCATTGTTTTTAACTTAAATTAAAGTACATTACAAAAAAAAAAGAGGAAATCCAAAATTAAACGACAACAGATCCTCGTAACTTTCTCTATTTCTTTTATTCTCTCTCCTCATCAGCTATCACGTAACAACAGCTACGTATTAGCTTTAACAACTTTTTCTTCACTATCATCGGCCGACTACCTGATAAACTCTATTTTCCCTTCGTATCTTTATCTTTCCAGCACATTAAGTTGACGCACTCAGCTTGACTCGAGCCCGAGTGACACCGAGTGACAGTGTGAGAGTATTGTTGAGGTTGATTTTTTAAGTGTTTTTTATTTAGAAACGTTTCAAATAATTTTTTTAAATTAAAAAAATTATTTGAAATATTAGTACATGAAAATAATATAAAATTATCAAAAGTTTTTAATTTAAAATAATAAAAAAATATATGTTTTTTTAAAAACACTTTTGAAACACAGTGTCATATTCTTTCAACTTAGCCCACTGTTTTGTCCGGACCCTTAAATATAAGAAAATGTTCAAATATTTTTCCAGACTTCAAATCTTGTAAACTACAAGTTTAGCCAAGTAGTATTATGATCAAGCTCCTATTTTTCTCTCTGTTTACCTTCCTGTCTAAGGCATAGGTCCATTCCTTGTAGAGAAATCTTGAGTTTATTTTATTGGTTTTATAGACCTTGTTTAGAATAACATCTAATTTGAAATTATTTTTTCATATCAAGTGTAGAGCGATAAAGTCTTAATGACAAAGTATTGATTCTTGACAACAAAAGAAAATTCCAAATTTAATTATGCCAAGTTCCTCGACAACAGGTATCTTTTATTTGTTTTGTTTTATTATTTTTTCAACAAATGTTTTCAAGAGCTTAGTAATTAACAGCTTGCCAAATGAAATCAACTATCGGTGATTCTTTTTAAAGATTACCAACTGCCCTTGTTATTGGTATTATTGCACTTAGTAATTAAGCTTCTGGTAATTCAAAAATTCCAATGACTTAGAGTGTGTTTGATATTGCGGTTGCTGTTGTGGTTGAGGTTGAAAAAAAATAGTTTAAAAAAAAGCGTTTTTACTGCGGTTCAAAATAAGCAGTGAAGTGTTTGGTTAAAACTGTGGTTGAGTCTGAGGTTGTAAAAAACAATTTTGTGTGTTGGGTTACCAAGCTTTGCATAATACTTTTAACTTGTGAAATTACAACACCTTACCAGGAAAAGAGAATCGGCAGGTAGCTTTTTTATTTTATTTTTTAAGAAAAAAAGGCCCATCCTCTCTTTTTTATTCTCAGATGAAGGTAATATTCGCATTGCATTTCAAAATTAGTGTTTTTTAGATAATTTTTTATATTAAAAATAATTTCTAAAAAATAAAAAAAATATTATTTTAATATATTTTTAAATAAAAAATATTTTTAAAAACTATCTCCAACATTTTTCAAATATACTATAAAAAAAACCCCATCTAGAGCTCTCTCTGCCACTTTTTTTTTTAGCATGCACCACCCCCACCAATAAAGGTGTCCGAGCACCCCTGTAATTATTGTGTAGAAAACTCATTCGAGTATTTCAAAACAGGTCTTTGTGTCTTGTTGAGTGAGAAGAAGAAGAAGAAGAGATCAGAGAAGAGTACTATCGATTAAGCTAGTTCATTCTGATTATTTGACAATAAGGAAGTAGGCCACAACTTTACTGATTGATCATAGTTTCATCGTTCTCTTTACTACGAGTCAATTCAACTTTACTGAAAAATAAATAAAGGGGTTTTTTTCAGTGTTTTTTTCATGTTACAAGTGAATTCAAGTTCTTAACCGGGTGTCAATTCTCTTTATTTTTGTTGAAACTTAATTAGGCTTAGGCAAGGCAAGTAAAGTTTAAGAAATAAGGAGATCAGTTGTATACTGAGAGAGATCAAGTGAAAGAGATCAAACTCCAAAGTTTCTCAATAAGATTTCAACAACTTGTGTTTTACTTAAAAAAGATTCAAATTAACAATAGTAACATGTCAAAAAACAAAGACAGCAACAAAATGAAGAAGATATAAATACTTCACCTGGATTCAAAAGAATCTGAAGCTAATTGCTGAGTGAGTTAACGTATGGACGCACCCCAATGATGAAATTCTGGGAAATCTGATCTGAAAATGTAAGCACAAGAATATAAGAAAGAGTAGTCAAGCTAGTCACCTATCAAGCTGACAAGAGGCACTCAACAGACAAAAGAAACCTTGAGAGCAGCTGTTTTTTAAGAGAAATAGTTGAAGTTGATAGCAAAATGAGCGTGTAAGAACAACGCTATAATATGAGTTGAGTACAATTATATAACTAAGTTGTACCTGATCAATCAAGAATCTTACTCACAAATAGGCGTGGAAACAAAATTAGTAGTAGAAAAACAAGAAAAGAAAGTAGAATTTACCTTGCAACAAGCTATAAAGATGGCTGAACTCCAGATGAGATGATTCGATTCAATCAGAAACAGGAAGCACAGGTCATCCGAAAGGCTTAAGAAATCTGGTGAGGGAAATTCTTAAGTCAATGGTATACAGAGAGTGATCAAGCAGAAGACAATGTAAATGCTGCAGTATGGCCAGATCAATGATAATTACATTAGTGACCTCGTTATTGCTTGAGCCTGCTACAGTTTTGTGTTTCTTCTCTAGAGGGCCATCAATTGCAGCAAGGGCTGCATCTTGGACATCTTGAGGCACTTTCCCACAAATTCTAACACCACGGCCTTTAACTCCTGCTAAATGGAATTTGATCCTCGAAATGGAAGTACCTTTGGCAAATGGATGCCCACAAAACTTACACCCCATGCTACCATCATCCATCTTTTCAACATGTTCCCAAAAAGATTTGTCAACATCATGCAAAACTGGATCATTCTGTCGAAGCATTTTGACAAGTGGCTCTGTAGAAAAATCAAAAAGAGATCTGTCAACATGATGCCAAAACAGATCGATGAGGGTCAAAATATTGAACGGAAGTTACATTAACTGTAAAAGGGAAGGTTGAAACTGAAATAAACAGTAAAGAAATGTAGAAGAAAAAAACAATGAGTTCAAGGATTATAAGAACCGAGAAAGATAAATTGACTTAGTTTTGGGAACTACAGAAAATGATCCAAACTCCAAAGTTTCTCAATAAAATTTCTACACTTGAAAGATGCAAACAATAATTACATGGGAAGAAGACAGCAAGATGCAGGAGCAGTCAAGGACAAGCGAATAAAGAAGAAAGGACCGAAAAATGCTTATTTTTTAATTATTTGTAGTTTAATAAACTGCAAAGTTTCTAAATAAAATCTATACAACGTGTGTTTTACGTAAAATAATAACATGGGAAGAAGAAAAGAAAATATACTTGGATCAGCTATTGGTGTTCTTCAGGTGCTGGTTTATTGAAGCAGTATATACTCAGAAGAAGAAGAAGAGATTAGAGAAGAGTAGTATCGATTAAGCTAGTTCATTCTGATGAGATGTAAAAAGGAAGGTAGTCGGCAACAACTTTACTAATTGTTCATAGTTTCATTGCTCTGTTTATTACAAGTCAATTGAGCTTTACTGATAAATAAATAAAGGGTTTTTTCATGTTTCAAGTCAATTCAAGTTTTTAACCGGGTGTGAATTCTCTTTATTTTTGTTGGAACTAAATAAGGCAAGTCAAGTAAAGTTTAAGAAATAAGGAGATCAGTGAAAGGGATCAAACTCCAAAGTTTCTCAATAAGATTTCAACAACTTGTGTTTTACTTAAAAAGATTCAAATTAACAATAGTAACATGTCAAAAACAAACACAACAACAAAATGAAGAATATATAAATACTTCACCTGGATTCAAAAGAATCTGAAGCTAATTGCTGAGTGAGTTAACGTGTGGACGCACCCCAATGATGAAATTCTGGGAAATCTGATCTGAAAATGTAAGCACAAGAATATGAGAAAGAGTAGTCAAACTAGACACCTATCAACCTGACAAGAGGCACTCAACAGACAAAATAAAACCTTGAGAGCAGCTGCTTTTAAGAGAAGTAGTTGAAGTTGATACCAAAATGAGCCTGTAAGAACAACGCTATAATATGAGCTGAGTTCATTTATATAACTGAGTTGCACCTGATCAATCAAGAATCCTACTCGCAAATTCTACAACCAGACGGGCACTTCTATTTGGAAGACCCAAAAGAAATAGGCGTGGAAACAAAATTAGTAGTAGAAAAACAAGAAAAGAAAGTAGAATTTACCTTGCAAGCAAGCAAGAAAGATGGCTGAACTCCAGATGAGATGATTCGATTCAATCAGAAACAGGAAGCACAGGTCATCCGAAAGGCTTAAGAAATTTGGTTAGGGAAATTAGGAGGTCAATGGTATACAGAGAGAGATCAAGCAGAAGACAATGTCAATGTTGCAGCATGGCCAGATCATTGTTTAATAAGAAGGAAGTTACTTGGAAGGAAGCAACCGTTTTCCTACCACAGATTATATTATAAGATATAGCAAGTTGCTTTAACCCTTAATTATAAGATGTATTTTTCACTCGGTTTAATATATTAAAAATAAATTAATAAATACATTTTAAAGACAAGATGCAAGATCTAAAATCAACAAATAAAAAAGGATAGCATATCTTCTTAACCACCAATCCGTCTTCTTCTTCTTCCTTTTTACACTTGATTATACTTGTTAAGATAAATCTTATTTTTCTTCTTGAGTCAACACAAAATATTAAAAAGTATTTAAAATTGATGACCCAAATGCTAAGTTATCTTGCTTGCAATTCTCATCTTTGATTTAAATCCCAAATGAGGGTTTTAGTAAGAAAAAAACTTATAAATACCCGCGTTTGTTGACTTAAAAGTAAATGTATCCATCATAGATCCATTCACTGTTAAAAAAAAGTCAGAATTTGGCTAGGCTAAGGCTAGGGCATAGAGCTAGCACAGCGGTGAGAGCCGACAATATTTTTACACAAACAAGGAAAGTTTGACTAATGTATCTTGTGATGCAGTAATCCAGTAAACATGAAGAGTCTCTGGTATTCGTAGAAGCTGATTGTATAAGTGTGTCACCAATGCCGTCTTTCCCACTCTGCTCATCCCATAGATGCCAATACTTGAAACTTCATCGCTCATCAACAAAGACCAGATAAACTTCTTATTGTCTTCGAATGCTCGACCCACCAGCTTTCTCGTCGGTAGTGCATCTCCTTTGATCGAATCATTTTGATCAGTGTCTCTGTAGCAAAGAGAAAAGGAAAAACCTTTTCTAAACCACCGTTTTAGGGAAACAATAACCACGTCTCTGCATATATATATATAATAAATATTCCAAACTTAATCATATTAGATTGAATATAAAAATATTATATAAATTAAGAAATTTCCCATAAAAAATAAAATCTTTTCTTATAGCCAACTGGCCAAAGATAATAATACCAAAATTAAATGATCCGTAGGGAAAAAAAAAAGATCTTATACCACCACTCACCAAATTAAATTGATATTTCGCCATACAACATTAAATGGAGGACATTCTAAGCGTCAATATGCTCCCTGTTGCGATGTCGCGGTCGCACAAATTAATTACCCTAGCTTAAAACAAATCAAACAAGATAGTATAGAGCAAGCAAGGGGTCGATCCCACGAGGATGATTTAGTTCAGATTTTCGTGCTATATGTTATGCAATTCGGGGGGGTTGGAAGTTGTCTAGGCTAGGCTAAAGCAAACTAAGCGAAAATTATACAAAACTAAAATTTATCAATAAAACCAACCTTGGTCGCAAATCAACATCCACCAACAGAAATCAGAACTGATCATGGAAATGACACATCAATTTATATTCTGAATATTTATCTCTTTCTTAAAATTGGTTCGTTAACGGATCCGCCGTATAACTTACCCTAACCATCAAACAACCACAGTGTCCGCACTAGTAATTTGATTCAATGGCAGCATTAAAATCTAGATAAATTGATCGATTAAGAAACATAATTGTCTGCAATATATGTTTAGTTCGATTGAATGTTCTCCCTAAGATTAATAACATAGATCCGCTACAATTATTAACTTAGTTGCTTCATAAGTTCATATACTACAACTCCGGTTTTGATATCAAACTTAGCAATTGATTGTCTACAATAATAACTTCGAGTCCGCTCTTAGCAATTAAATAAACAATCATAGGAAAATAAGCATAGGAGAACAAACATATTCATCATATAAACTGAAAAATTGAGGTAAAAATAGATCTCACAGTTCTTAAAATCTGAAGGTTTCCGTGTTCTTGCAACCAAGCAAAAGAGTCTAGCCTTGCATGTTTATTGAACAACTAAATAAAAAGATGAAAGAACACATGATTTAGGGTTTGGAGGAGGAAGATTTTGCGTTTTCTTTTGTGCTGGCCGCCACTTCCTTGCCCCTCTTCTCCTTTATATATGCTTAGAAACCCTAGTGTCTATTTTACAAAATAGTCCTTCCTTAAGTTGGCAGAATTTAGTTGTCCCTTGTAAAATTCATATCTCCTTCATATCACATCGTTTAGAGCTGAAATTTGGAGCGTTTATAGACCTTTGAGTCCTGAATCCATTAAAATTTAGTTTGCATCAATCGGACTTTTGTAGCTCGATATATTGAAGTTGGAATGGACAAAGGTCAATATCGACAAATTGCAAGATTTGACTTTGAAGGCTGCAATTTCCATGATCTTCCTTATTTTATTTCTTTTCCTTAGCTTTCCATAAATTTATGGATGTTAGATTTTGAATGTCACTGGAATCACTTCATTTCGATCTCTAGAGCTTCCACTGTGCACAAAACACCGACTGAAGGTCAAATCTGTCAATCACCTCCAATTACCTCTTTTTTGCATCTTTCATCCAAAAATGCCTTCAAAATATAAAACAAAGAATATCAAGGCATTTTATACATAAAACATATGCAAAACACTACGTAAATATGAATGAAATTATCAAATAATATGGTCGCATCAAATACCCCCACACTTAGCTCTTGCTCATCCTCGAGAAAGGATAGGTAAAAAAAACAAACTTTAATAAAAATAAAAAATAAAAATAACCATGATCAATCTCTTAATCTCCCATCAATATCCAAGAATTCAAGCATTATAAATAAGAATACAACCGAGAAGGATAAAGAACATAAATCTTCATGAATTTGTTTACATACAAACTTCAAAACTCAATTACTCTTCGGGATTTAAAAGAAATCTATGCCATGCCAAAGTGATAGGTCCTCTCATTGATATACACTCCAACACTCATGTGCTTAGGGATTATGTGTTTAAATCTCTCAAATTCAATCAATGAAGATGTTCTACCATAAGCTTGCTCTTCAATCTCATCTCCATTACTAAAATATTACAAACAATGCATGAATCAAAAGGTCTTATTTTCCGGTTGTAATGGGGCTAAGGTTAAGGTGAGGTAAAAGAGAGTAGAAGAAAAGGTTCAAACCAAAGAAAGTAGAGCATTCTGAAAAAAATATTTCATCCAAGACATTCCATCAAAACACATCAATTTTCAATATTCAAGCACCAATGCTTAGCTTCTTTCGATTTCAAGCTCTTTTCTATTTCTTTTCTTTTTTTTTTCTTTTCTTCTTTTCTTGTTCTTTTCATTTTCTTTTGTTTTTCTTTTGTTCTTTTTTTTTGTTTTTATTTTATTTTATTTTTTTTTGTTCTTTTTCACCTTTGGCAACTTTGCCCATCTTTTCATCAAGCATCATTTCTTCTTTCTTTTCACATAATTTCCAACCATAATTCCATGAGATATCACAAGTATATGCTCTACTAATCCTTGGCCAGGGGAAAAGAGGAAAACATATAAAAAGTTTAAGGCTTATACATGGATAAAGCAAAGAAAAGATAAACAAGCTCAAAAGGAGCTCACTAAAGATAATATGCTTTAGGTTGGCTTTTTGGCTCAAGCGGTTAAAATTCCTAATGCCTTTATCATCTTCATGCATCTATGTAATGTGAATGTAATCTCAACAAGATATGAAGCAAGTTCTAGAGATACATATCATTGAAAGAACGCACAATCAAAGAATATAATGTTGAAGGCTCAAAAGCTTACATTGGTATACCACTATAAAGTCAACATGGCATATTTTCAGAGTCAATCCCTAAACCGATTAAACATTAAAACTTGCATGCACACTCATTCATTTGATTTATATATTCATCTATCTCACTTAATTATCATACATAATACTCATATTCTCAAAAACCAATGGGAGTTAAAAAAAAACCAAACAATATTTTTTTTTTTTTAGAACAACAAATAAAACTAAAATTCTCCCAATACCCCCACACTTAAAACACAACATTGTCCTCAATGTTGAAAATAAAAGAAAAGGAATATAGGAGAATGACAAAAATGAAATAAAATGCGAAAAATAAAAGATAAGGGAAAAAGAAGGCAAATCTGATTTTGTTTTGTGCTGGGTTGCCTCCCAGTAAGCGCTTGTGTTTTGTGTCATTGGCTCGACCTGTGGCATGACATGCTCATTCTTCATAGAAGCAGTGATTTCTGCCTTCCAATATTCATAGAAAGGTTTCAATCGATGCCCATTGACCTTCAATACTTTATTGGTTTCTAAACCTGTAATTTCAACATGGGGAACGGTTTGCAAAGCTTGCAAAGCCAATGCTACTTTGTGCAAATTTTGGGGAGCACATGTGTGCCTCTCCATCTCCTCCAATTGGGTAAAATCATAACCACAGCTCAAAGCTACGCTTAATCCATCCACACAATTAAAATCACAAACTTGCTGCATACACTTATCAACTTTGTCATAACATGTGATAGAATAAACATTGCTATAAGGATATTTCATTGCATCATGAAAATTAAATTCAATCTTTTCATCTCTGACCTCCATAGACAAAGTATCCTTACCACAATCAATCTTTGTATTGGCAGTTTTTAAGAACGGTCTCCCAAACAATATAGGAGTACTGGAATCACAAGAATTATGCTCCATATCAAGAATATAAAAGTCACATGGAATTAGCAAGCTATCAATCTTGACTAGGACATCTTCTATCACACCAAGTGGGTAAACAAAACTACAATCCGCAAGTTGTATTACAATGCTGGTTTTATTCAAAGGCTCCAAACTAAGAGAATCATAAATATGTTTAGGCATGACACTAATGGATGCACCTAAATTGCATAGAGCCCTTTTAAAACTAGCATTACCAATAACACATGGGATAGTAAACGCACCTGGGTCTTTTTGTTTCAAAGGCAGATTCTTTTGAACAACGGCAGATACAACTTCACCCATACTTACCGTTTCATGACCTTTCAGTTTGAAAGCTCTCTTGGTAGTACACAACTCCTTCAAGAATTTTGCATATTTGGAAATTTGCTTGATAGCATCAAGCAAAGGAATGTTCAGTTCCACTTTCTTGAAAACCTCTAAGATCTCTTTTTCTTTGTCTTCTTTCTTTGACCTAGAAGAACTCACAGGAAAGGGTGGATTTGTTTTAAAACTGGAATTAATTGAGTGAATTGTTACCTTTGGAGTGTTTGTCTTTGTTTTTTTTTTTGTGGAGGAGGATGTTCTTTCTTTGTACTCAATTCAGTTTCTATCTCTTCTTCCTCCTCCATCTCAATTTGTTTCAACTTTTTCTCTTCAAGTTCTTTCCCACTTCGCAGCATGATAGCACTAACATTCTCTTTTGGATTCAATGCTTGGGAGGACAACTTTCCATTTATTTGTGCTTCCAATTTCCCTACACTTGAAGCTACTTGCCCCATTTGCTTTTCCAAGTTGTGAATACTTGACCTTGTTTCCTGTTGAAAAGACATGACATTTTGTTGCAAGGTAACAGTATTAGAAGCCAAAGTTTTCATCATCTCACGAAGATCATCATTGGATGATGTCCCCATAACATTGGAGTTGGTGAACGGAGGGGGCTGTCTCGCTTGATAATTTTGCTGGGGCTGTGGTTGAAATCCATGGGAATGGAACTGTCTGCCTTGATTACATTGGGGTTGTCCATTGAATGTTCCATCAACCGCATTAGCTTGCCCCATGTAATCTTCTTGCATTGTTGGGCACATATTCGAAGCATGTCCTTGTAGTGAGCATATGCTACAAACTTTTACCTGCTATACATTTCCACAAGCCAAAGAATGCACAAGGGAAGTAAGATCATTAACTTTATTCTCAAGGTTAGAAATACTTACCTCATTTACTCGTTTGTTTGAGAAGTCTCCACGGGTGCCAAACTGTTTCGAGTTGGCTGCCATGTTTGAGATTAATTGGCGTGCAGCACCAGGTGTCTTATCTACCAATGCCCCTCCACTTGCAGCATCAATGATACTACGGTCAGTAGGCATCAATCCTTCATAGAAGTATTGAATGAGCAGTTGATCAGGTATTTGATGATGAGGGCATTGAATGCACAATAGCTCAAATTTTTCCCAATACTCGACGAGTGTTTCTCCATGAGATTGCCGAATCCCACATATTTCTTTTCTTATATTGGCAACTCGAGATGCTGGGAAATATTTTTCAAGGAAGATCTTCTTCATGTCATTCCAAGTGTTAATGGAACCTGGGAGAATAGAAAAAAACCATGCCTTCGCTGCCCCTTTTAAAGAGAAAGGAAAAGCTTTCAACTTAACTTGTCCCTCTTCAACTCCATTCGGTTTCATGCCAACACAAACCATGTGGAACTCCTTGAGATGAGTGTGAGGATCTTCTCCTGCAAGACCATTGAATGTTGGCAGCAAATGTATAAAACCAGATTTGAGTTCAAAATTCACATTACTCTCTATGTTTATGCACAATGGTTGGTTTTCCATGTTAGGAGCAGCAAGCTCCTTGAGTGTTTGTTGTCGTGCACCAGCCATGATGTTGACGCGAGCTTCCTTTCGTAACCTGCGTAAAGTATTTTCTATTTCGAGATCAACCTGCACTTGATGACTTTGATTAGCAGAAAGGGTTACAGGCATAAATTGCAAAGAAAACTCAAAAGAAACCAAGCACGCAAGAGATTGAAAACAACGTAATAGACAATAGTATCCTACGCTAGAAAACTAAAAGTGTCCAGAAATCTTAGAAAAAGATGGAATTGGGCCTCGGTAGTGTGGGGCTAGTGACCAACGGTCACTAGTTCTTCTCAGAACGTCGTTTTCCTTCCGAAAACAAAAGATCAATACCTAATTCCACCAAAAAATCTGTTTTGAATAGTACCGCCGCAAACACAAATATGTTTTTTTTTTCTTTTTCGTTTTTCTTTTTTTTTAGAATAAATAAAAATAACAGCAAGTAGAATAAATCACAGCACAACACAAGAACACAAGAATCAACTAAAATCACGTCTCCGGCAACGGCGCCAAAATTTGTTGCGATGTCGCGGTCGCACAAATTAATTACCTGAGCTTAAAACAAATCAAACAAGATAGTATAGAGCAAGCAAGGGGTCGATCCCACGAGGATGATTTAGTTCAGATTTTCGTGCTATATGTTATGCAATTGGGGGGGGGGGGGTTGGAAGTTGTCTAGGCTAGGCTAAAGCAAACTAAGCGAAAATTATACAAAACTGCAATTTATCAATAAAACCAACCTTGGTCGCAAATCAACATCCACCAACAGAAATCAGAACTGATCATGGAAATGACACATCAATTTATATTCTGAATATTTATCTCTTTCTTAAAATTGGTTCGTTAACGGATCCGCCGTATAACTTACCCTAACCATCAAACAACCACAGTGTCCGTACTAGTAATTTGATTCAATGGCAGCATTAAAATCTAGATAAATTGATCGATTAAGAAACATAATTGTCTGCAATATATGTTTAGTTCGATTGAATGTTCTCCCTAAGATTAATAACATAGATCCGCTACAATTATTAACTTAGTTGCTTCATAAGTTCATATACTACAACTCCGGTTTTGATATCAAACTTAGCAATTGATTGTCTACAATAATAACTTCGAGTCTGCTCTTAGCAATTAAATAAACAATCATAGGAAAATAAGCATAGGAGAACAAACATATTCATCATAGAAACTGAAAAATTGAGGTAAAAATAGATCTCTCAGTTCTTAAAATCTGAAGGTTTCCGTGTTCTTGCAACCAAGCAAAAGAGTCTAGCCTTGCATGTTTATTGAACAACTAAATAAAAAGATGAAAGAACACATGATTTAGGGTTTGGAGGAGGAAGATTTTGCGTTTTCTTTTGTGCTGGCCGCCACTTCCTTGCCCCTCTTCTCCTTTATATATGCTTAGAAACCCTAGTGTCTATTTTACAAAATAGTCCTTCCTTAAGTTGGCAGAATTTAGTTGTCCCTTGTAAAATTCATATCTCCTTCATATCACATCGTTTAGAGCTGAAATTTGGAGCGTTTATAGACCTTTGAGTCCTGAATCCATTAAAATTTAGTTTGCATAAATCGGACGTTTGTAGCTCGATATATTGAAGTTGGAATGGACAAAGGTCAATATCGGCAAATTGCAAGATTTGACTTTGAAGGCTGCAATTTCCATGATCTTCCTTATTTTATTTCTTTTCCTTAGCTTTCCATAAATTTATGGATGTTAGATTTTGAATGTCACTGGAATCACTTCATTTCGATCTCTAGAGCTTCCACTGTGCACAAAACACCGACTGAAGGTCAAATCTGTCAATCACCTCCAATTACCTCTTTTTTGCATCTTTCATCCAAAAATGCCTTCAAAATATAAAACAAAGAATATCAAGGCATTTTATACATAAAACATATGCAAAACACTACGCAAATATGGATGAAATTATCAAATAATATGGTCGCATCACTCCCGCTCCACTACTGACTCCCACTATTCTTTTGGATTCATATACGTTCTTATAAAAGAAGGGGGAAGAGATGGAAGACAGGTTGGAATCTTCTTCACCTTCTCGCATTCTGTAATCCAAATTACCTGGAGAGAATCGCAGATGAGCTTTGCACTAGAAGTGCTTGTCAGTTCTGGTAAATGAGACAAAAACACAGTTGCTGCGACTGCTTTCTCAATCTCGTATGTGCGGACTGCAAGCAATAATTCTAAAGTGAATTTGGTTACTGATAAGGGAATTATTGCATATATATTTTTAGTCTTTTTTGCTTTATTTTACGAGGAAAGAGCACCTCCTTGTAGTGCCATTTCTACAATACACAAGACTCCCTCTTTGTGTGAATTTGTAAAAAACTATAAAATAGAGCACAAGACACGCACAAAACTATAAAAACTATATATGCGGAAAATATATATCCAAACACCGCAAGCACAAGACACGCAATTTTTACATGGAAAACCTTCCCAATGTGAGAAAGAAAAACCACGGGACCGTAGTCCACTCAAATACTTCCACTATCAATAGTAATAGAAATACATGAGTCTTCTCTAGTCTCAACTAAAGGCATACAAACCGAAACTATCTTCAAGAAATACAATTTCTTGGCACAAATCAATTAATACAAGAATTCAAGGAATGTCTCATCAAAAATAGAGGCTACTGTTCACGGGCTGAAAACCATATGCAAAGCGCTCAGAATTCAATCTCCACCGTTCACAATGAGGATTCACATGTCACGAACATCCTTGCAAAATTTTAGCTCAATGGGACCACAAACACTGGTTGATCAGATCAGTAGATCAAAACTGGGCAGTAAAATCCGAGAACTCTATTTTCTCTCTATTTCGGCAGCTCACTTGTTTTCTTGTCTCTCTCTCTCGGTCACTTTCCAGCAGCCAAGGGGTGGGGTCATGAAACCTACTTTTCTAAATGGGTCTTTTCATGTGGGATAGATCCACACAAGTTTTTCCCAACACTGCCTCCATAGTTTTGTTCTTCTGCAGAGGCTGAAATTGGATTAGCGACATCGTTATTGCTTGAAGCTGCGCGGGCTGCATCTTGAACTTGTTCAGGAACTTTGTCACATATTTTAACACCCTGCCCTTTGACTCCAGACAAATGCCATTTGGACCCACAAAATGGAAGTAGCAGCATCAAATTTATAGCCACAAAATTTACACTTGAAAGGACTATCATCCAGCTTCTCAACATAATCCCCAAAAGGATCTTCATTGTCCTTGCAGATAGAAATAAGTATTGAGTGAAAAATGGATTTTGAAGTGATTGTCAGAAAAAAGAGCCTGGCAAGTAATTTAAAATAAAAAAAATATTGAAATATGTGATGAGTTGAAATTGATAGCAAAATGGACATGCAAGGACAAAGCTATAATATCATACTCATGTTTAATTATTGATCAAGCAACATATATATATACTTAAGTTGTACTTCAACTTGATTATTTGGAAGAATCGAAACAAATACGTGCAGGAAAAAAAATAGTGGTAAAAGAAAAAAAAAGATGATGAAGAAAAGAAAGTAGAATTTACCTTGCAAGCAAGCAAGAACGATGTTGAACTCCAGATGAGATGATTCATTTCTTCAAGTCTTCTGCAAATGTTTTGTTAAGCTAGTAATCAACTTAACTTCCAACAATATCTTCCATGTCCAAGACACAATAGATCTAGTGGTTAATTTCCTCTAGGCTCATTAGCTTGATTAATTGTTGGCCTCTCAAGAGAAGCTATCTCTCTCCAGATGCTGGACTTGTTCTATTTCTCGGTATAGTCTCAAATGCATCATGCATAAGCTTAATCTCTTTATCAGTGATGCTATCCATCCAATCATCGAGCGCTCCAGGGGAAAGAGCACCTCCTTATTGTGCCATTTCTACATGCCTCCCTCCATAATTTTGTTCTTCGGCAAAAGCTGAAATTGGATTCATGATTTTATGGTGAGTATGCTGTCAGAGAGTTGGATGGTTAAAATTCATATCAATCTGACCAAGTTTACAATGCCTTTTATAGGCTAGGAAAATTATAATAATAATTTATTTTTAAAATATTTCTTCTTTAAAATATATTAAAATAATATTTTATTCTTGACATCAGTATTCGCAAACAATAAAAAAATAATTTAAACAAAAACTAAAAACAATTTTTTTTAATTTAAAGATGCTTAGGCTTTTGTCAAAGACTTTACCGCCAAGGAGATGCTTTTGCAAATTTGCTGGTTGTGACCCTCTGCTTCTCACCATGACATGATCTTCTAGAAGACAGCCAAAAGCATTATAGTTCGTGTAAAGTAATTTTAAATGTTAAATACGACTCCGTATAACACAGTGCCTATATTTTAAAGAAATATTGCTTCGGACTCGTATCATACCTTAATCCTTTACAAAGGGACATCCTTGGCATTAGTCTGACTCCATCTTCCCACCTTCATCATCATCAGAATTCATTAATGATTGTCTGACACAACAAGATGAATTTCCTCGAGGCTCGTCAGCTTGATTAATTGTTGGCCTCTCAAGAGAGCTATCTCTCTCCAGATACTGGACTTGTTCTGTTTCTCAAAAGCATCATGCATAAGCTTAATCTCTTAATCAGTGATGCTATCTATCCAATCTTCGAGCACTCCAGGGGAAAGAGCATCTCCTTGTTGTGCCATTTCGACATGCTCCCTTACATAGTTTTGTCCCTGCAGATACAAATAAGTATTGAGTGAAAAATGGATTTTGAAGTGATTGTCAGAAAAAAGAGCCTGGTAAGTAATTTAAAATAAAAGAATATTGAAGAAATTCTTCTCGTTTGAAGATAAGGCGTTGAAATTGTAATTCTTTTGCTTCCTTGTGAATCAAACTTAGTGTAGACAACAAGGCTTGAATCAGGAAGAGGTTTGGTTATAAGTAGACAGAAAGATTCAGAGAGACAGGAAGAGGCTATGTACCCAGATATCCCATAGCAGTAATATTTTTGCCCAATTCACCGGTTGAAATTGTCTGACATGAGACTGGAGAAATTGGGATTACTGAAGAATCCACCGGTTCTTGTGCCAGGGTGGCTCCAAACCCAGAGCTATGCAGAGTGTGGATCCATTGAAATACCTGAGCAACATACATTCTGCAGGTCAAGGGAACTATTATCTTCCATGTTAACCAGTTGAGCTGAAACATAAATAATACCAAACCTCCTCGCAGGTCTGCCAAAAGGAATCATTCTAGATCCATCATAACCATGAATCTGAAAAGAATGTGTAGCAATCAAGCTCTTTGCAGCAAAATAATTCTCATCGATCAATATTTGATGGTACAAAATCGAAAAGAGACAAGTGCAATTCAACAGAGAATTCACAATGTTTAAAATTCAAAGATGATTACAGACTGAAAGAAAAGAACTCAACATACAGGTTTTTGTGGGTGGTTATGTTGGTGAGAACTTTCAGAAATGGACTAGGCAATTGATTCTCCAAAAGAGAGCTGCATAGATATAGTACGCAAGGATGAAACTTAACTTCCAACATGAATGATAACAACAAAATGAGTATAATATATATATATTTATTATAAAAGCTTAACTTCAATAAAAGCTTTCATGAGATTAACCAAACAATGCAATGAAACAAAGGAGGAGCTTAATAAGGTAGCAATCATCACACCTCCTACACTGGCTGGTCCAGATCCTGTTGCTATTTCAATGATATTTATGTATAAAGGGTCCTGCATGTCACAAATATCAAATTTGTTGTGTATTTTCATTGCCTTTACAAGGAGGAATTCAGTCCTCTAAATACATGTAATACTTCCTAATTTACAGTATATGAATCCTGATTTGTAGCATGTAATAAATACAAGATTTGCTGTTACAATTGCCACCCATATATTGCTGATTTACTTTCCATATATTGACATCCCCCCTCAAATTGATGTTGGCCGATCAAGAAGCATCAATTTGTCAATCATGAATTGATGTCGATGCCGAGACAAAGCCTTCGTAAAGACATTAGCCGTTTGATGCTCAGTGGAAATATGAGGAAGTGTAAGAATATTATTATCAAGAGCTTCACGAATATAGTGACAATCAACCTCAATATGTTTGGTGCGTTCATGAAACACGGGATTAGTGGCAATCTGAATAGCACTCGTGTTATCAGCATGAAGTGATGTAGGATGATGTTGAGGAAATCCAAGTTCTTGTAACAAACCCCGGAGCCACACAATTTCAGAACATGCAGCGGACATAGCTCGATACTCAGATTCCGTGGAAGATTTTGAAGTACGATCCTGCTTTTTGCTTTTCCATGAAATTAAAGCATTTCCAAGGAACATACACCATCCCGTAATAGATCGACGTGTATCCATACATCCTGCCCAGTCTGCATCACTATAACCTGTTAATTGTAAGGAATTGTCGGCAGGAAAAAATATCCCTCTTCCAGATGTGCCCTTAAGATAACGAATAATTCTCTTGACAGCAGCTAGATGAGATTGACGAGGATTCTGTAAAAACTGACTAACTTGTTGTACTGCAAAAGAAATATCTGGCCGAGTAATGGTTAAATAATTCAAACTGCCCACCAATTGCCTGTATATGGAAGGATCAGACAATAAATCACCATCATTCTGACAAAGTTTTAAATTAATCTCAAGAGGTGTAAGAACACTGTTTCCTGATTCAAGACCGACCAAAATAAGTATCTCTTGGGTATATTTGTGCTGATGTAAAAATATTCCGTTAGTCATAGAGTGCACCTGTAGGCCAAGAAAATAATGTAGTTCTTCCAGATCTTTCATATGGAATGCAGTGTGAAGAGAACGCTGCAAATTCTCAATGAGTGGAATATCAGATCCTGTGATAATAATATCATCCACATATACCAGAAGAGCAACAATACCATTAGCAGTATGCTGAAGAAATAGGGAGGAATCATATTGACTCTGAATAAATTGCAGATCCAGCAGAGTAGTACGGAACTTTTCAAACCATGCTCGAGGTGCTTGTTTTAGACCATACAGTGAACGTTTCAACCAACAAACTTTATCAGATGGGTGAGTAAACATACCAGGAGGAGGAGTCATATAGATCTCTTCTTTTAGATCGCCATGTAAAAACACATTTTTTACATCCATTTGCCGAAGTGACCATCTTTTGGAAGCAACAATTGCAAAATAGTTCGTATGGTCGTCATTTTAGCAACAGGTGCAAATGTCTCCTCATAATTAATTCCATATGCTTGGCAATTTCCAAGGGCAACTAACCGTGCTTTGTACCGATCCACAGACCCATCAGGTTTTAATTTGACAGTGTATACCCATTTGCAGCCAATAGGTTTGGTGCCACGTAGACAAGAGACAATATCCCATGTGTGATTATCCTTAAGAGCCTGAAGTTCCTCCTGCATTGCTTGTGCCTAACAGTCTTGGGTAGAAGCCTGAGCATAAGTCTTAGGCACAAGAGTACTATCAATAGTAGTTGCTGAATATCCATACCTGTTGGGGGCACGAGAAACTCGAGTTGATCGTCTTAGTTGAGGAGCATGATCAGGCGTCGGTTCCGTGTTCGGAAGGGGTAAAGTGGATGGTGGATGACGTCTTTGATATACAATTCCTGGCTTAAAACGTTCAAAGACATAAGATGTACTATCATCATCAAATGTTGGAAGCTGGATAGGAGTGGATTCTGTAGGAGTACAAGAAGGAAAAAAATTCTGATTTTCAAAGAAAATCACATTTCGAGAGATATGAATTTTATGAGCAATTGCATCATAACACACAAACCCTTTATGAGAATTACTGTATCCTAGGAAAGCACAACGAGCAGCTTGGGCTGAAAGTTTATTTCGTTCAGTAGAGGGTAAATGAACAAAACAAACACATCCAAAAACATGAAGAGAATCATACTCAGGAAGAACACCAAATAAAATAGAGTATGGAGATGCAAATTTAAGAACCTGGGAAGGCAAACGATTAATTAGATGAACGGCTATCGACAAAGCTTCTACCCAAAATCGAGTAGGTATGGAAGAATCAATTAATAAGGTGCGAACAACATCTAAAAGATGACGATTCTTACGCTCAGCAACTCCATTTTGTTGAGGAGTGTAAGGACAAGATTTTTGAGAGAGAATTCCTTTGTTTTTGAGATAGTCCTGAAATTCTTTGGACACATATTCCCCCCAGAGTCAGATCGTAGAATTTTAATATGAGCAGAAAATGGATTTTCAACAAATGCAACAAAAGCTTGAAATGTTGAGAACACATCAGCCTTAGAGCGGAGAAAATATATCCAAGTGAAACGACTGAAGTCATCAAGAAAGAACAGGACTCACACCCCACACATCAGTATGTATAATATCAAAACACTTAGAAGCACGACTACCATGCGAAGGAAAGAATAATGTTTTGCTTTTGCCCAACTTGCAAGAACTACAATCCAAAAATTCCATTGAAAAAATTTTCCCCAAATATCCATGTTTCATAAGATGAGCCAATACAGTAGAATTGGGATGCCCCAACTTTTTATGCCAAAAATGAGGATTATTAATGACAGTAGAATAAGCACAAGAATTAATACTAGAAAATTGTATTGGAAATAAACGTCCCACTTTAGGCCACTTCGCGATCACTTTCCCCGATACTTGATCCTGCACACAACAACCATTATGATCAAATAGAATTTTACAGTTATTTTCTACCATTTGCCCAATAGAGATTAAACTTGTGGATAATTTTGGTGACACAAAAATATTTTCGAAACGAGAACCCAAATTACCAATTGATAAAATCGGAAGATTATCACCATTTGCCACCTGTATATGCTGATTGCCCATATATTTTTGCACATTATACAACCCATTTTCACTGCTAGTCATATGATTTGACGCTGCCGAATCCATTAACCACTATTTATCATTAACCAGAATTATATCTGAATTAATTTTAGATTTCTCATGTGACCCGACTGCCAACCCATGTGACCCGACTGCCAAATCAAATGACCCTTGCCCGTGCCCGTGCCCGTGCCCGACTGCCAACCCGTGATCAATTGTAGATTTCTCAGCCAACCCGTGATTAATTTCACATTTCTCTGCCCACCCGTGATTCTTGTTATTTGCCAGAAACATAGAGTTGAATTTAGTTTGCATACCTTAGACCCCAAATGCTGAGAGGGCTGAGACAATCATCTGCTGCATCTACTGCATCATCTCCGGCGTGAGAGTTGTTGATGAAGAGCTCATCGTTGACGAAGGTTCTGGTGTCGATGATGAGACAGCTGCAGCGGCCATGGAAGCACCACCACCAAACCCTAACCCTCGATTCTGTGGTCGCAAACGGCATTCCTTGATTAGGTGCCCTTCTTTCTTACAGTAATTGCAGATTTTCTTGCTGCAATTTCTGGAAATATGCCCTAATTCCTTGCAATTGAAACACTGCACACCCACACCCATACTCCTCTTCCCTGAGTCAACTCGTCGTCCCTTTCCCTGAGCCATGTAAGCCACATTCATCTCGGTGGCACTGTCTTGAGTCAACTCGTGTTGAGTTGTGAGTCTTCGTTCTTCCCGTAGTAATTCCCCCAAGCATTCATCTAAATTGGGTACTGGATTCCGATTGATCAGAAGGGCTCTCACGGCCTCAAATTCTGGCCGGAGTTTCATCAGAAATTGGTCCCTCTGGCTCTCGGCATGAACAAGGTAAAGTGCTGTTAAACTCTCCTTTGGTACTTTAGAGTAAATTATGCCAGTATATTCACTCCATAAATTCAGAAATCCAGTGTAGAATTGCTCATTGTTATGAGAATAGATGCGTCGAAAGTAATCCCAGATTTCCTTCCCTGTGCCAAACGATCGGAGATTGTTGATCATATGGGGTTCAACAGACCCCAGTATCCATGAGATGATTTTTGCATCATTGGTAGTCTATGCACTCGCCTTCTCCGAATCGATGCTTGTCGGGTCGCCGGTAGTGACCCATCAAGATGCCCCCATAGTTCTTTCGCTGTTACAAACATTCGGAATTGAAATTCCCAACTGGCATAGTTTTTGCCATTGAATCGAGTAAGAAACGCCTCTCCAGACATAGTAGAAAACCCCAAAAAATATCACCAAAAAATACTAACGAAATTCAGTATGTAAACTGAAGAAAATCGAAGGTCTAGGTCAGAAGAATAAGCTCTGATACCATGTCACAAATATCAAATTTGTTGTGTATTTTCATTGCCTTTACAAGGAGGAATTCAGTCCTCTAAATACATGTAATACTTCCTAATTTACAGTATATGAATCCTGATTAAATGACTCTCCATCCCAGACAGTTTTAACTTCACCATCTGCGATCCAAATAAACCTCCTCACAGACCTCAACACATCCAAAGTAGTTCACCGTAATGATTTCCACCACAATGGGATCATCACCTGCAACTGAAACCACTCTAGATCGGTTGACGGAATCCTTGGTGCCAGTATTGTCAGCATCTAAATCATCAGTATTGATTTCATCAGCATCATCAGATTAAGAATGAAAAGATGCGAAGCACACATCCTCAACTCTGGTCTTGTAGGCATAACATCTCAAGAATTAAACAATTGTAGATAGAAGGCATACTAGTCATCGTCTCAAAAGAAAGAGAAGTAATCCAGCTCTCCGCAGAAAAATATTTCACAACTCTGAAAACTTGGATCAATGTTTGAATACAAATGAGCTCTGTCTTCCTTCACTATTTGCCTACAAAAGATCACCAAAATATTAAAAGCTAGAAACTTTGAAGCCCAAAGCACACTTAAAACCCCGTATCCAACCCACTCATTTGTTCACATCTAAGCTGCCTACTGAGCTATGTAACCTACAGAACATAACACTGCAGGATTGCCTCGAAGAAGAAGAAGGAGCAGTTTATTCTGTTGAGAATATTGGACTGTTAGTAGTTGGTTGTTAAACCATTGCAACTAACTTCAAACTAAGAAGAGAAAATGAAATTGATTTCTCGAAGTAGTTATAATTAGTTACAGAACATGTGAAATGCATGTTTGCCCAAACTATGTAAATGGCCATTGTATCAAACACAATGTATGCAATATACAGAAATACAATCTTACCTCTCACTCTGCAATTAATTCTTTCCAGCTTCCTAAGCTTTTCATCTCTCTCTCGAGCAAAAACAACCTGCAAACAAATCAAGCAAATCAACAAACAGGTTTAATTAAATCAGCATCATTAATGTATCAACTTCACAAGTAAAAATCTGTGTTTAAAACATGAAGAATCATTGAATCCCCCCAAAAAGGCATGAAAAACACATTACATGGCTTGTAGAATATTACAGAGAGGTCAAAATATGTGGCCTTTGGGAGGAACATCACCCATTGTAGCAAGCCCAGTTACATCAATCTTTGTAGAAACTCATTATGGATATGTTGCAGAATTGTTCTTTTACCAACTCCCCGCATTCCATAAATACCAATGCTTGAGACGTCATCATCATTTAACCTAGCTTTATAGAGCTTGTAGGTAATAGATCTCCTCTAGTCTCACTCGTGTTGTATCTAGAAGAGCTAGCTCCTGCTCCAGGCTGCACTAATCTTCCACCAGATTTGATCATAATATTTTCCATGTCCAAGACACAATAGATCTATTGGTTGGGATGAATTTCCTCGAGGCTCATCAGCTTGATTAATTGCTGGCCTCTCAAGAGAGCTATCTCTCTCCAGATGCTGGACTTGTTCTGTTTCTCGGTGTAGTCTCAAATGCATCATGCATAAGCTCAATCTCTTTATCAGTGATGCTATCCATCCAATCATCGAGCGCTCCAGGGGAAAGAGCACCTCCTTATTGTGCCATTTCTACATGCCTCCCTCCATAATTTTATTCTTGTGTATAAGCTGAAATTGGATTCACGATTTTATGATTAGTGATGGTATGGAAATGTCTAATAAAAAATACAATAATCTTCTGAAGGTTTTAAAATATCTAAATATAGTTTGCTTTAGGTTTCTAATTTGAGTTAAAAACAATGTTCAGTATTGGTATTTGAGCTGCTAGGGTAACGAAGTTTGTTGTAAGAGAGTAACGAAGTTTTTTGTAAGAGAGTTGATAGTTAAAAATTCATATCAATCTGACCATGTTTACAATGCCTTTTATAGGCTAGCAAAATTATAATAATAATTTATTTTTAAAATATTTTCTATATTAAAATAATATTTTTATTCTTAACATAGTATACGAAAACAGTAAAAAATATATTTAAACCAAAAATATTTTTTTTTTAAAAAAAAATACTGTTTGAAACAATAACAAACTCTACTTTTAATTTAAAGATGCTTAGGCTTTTGTCAAAGACTTTACCGCCAAGGAGGTGCTTTTGCAAACTTACTGGTTGTGACCCTCTCCTTCTCACCATGACAAGATCTTCTAGAAGACAGCCAAAAAGTATGATAGTTCCTGTAAAGTAATTTTAAATCTTAAATACGACTCCGTATAACACAATGTCTATATTTTAAAGAAATATTGCTTCGGACTCATATTATACCTTAATCCCTTACAAAGGGACCAATAACATCCTTGGCATTAGTCTGACTCCACTTCTGACCACACTTCTAACTCCCACTCACCTGGATATATCACATCTTCGCATTATATGGCAAATGCTTTTCAGTTCAGCCCTACAAATGCTTTTCAGTTCTGGCAATTCTTTCAATTTCAGAATCAATAACTGTGGGAGTATTATTTCATTTGTTCCTCCTATTATCTCCTCCATTTTCTCACAATCCACAACTTCAATCGTTTCTAGGTTTACGAGACTCCAAGAAGATGGAAACAAGATTTCCATCCTATTGCATCTATATACACTGACTCCTTGGAGTTAATCGCAAATCAGTTTTGCACTACAAATGCTTTTCAGTTCTCGTAAATTGTACAAGTACAGGTCTCTTAACTTTGAGAGTTTGATTTCGGTGTTCCTGCTGCTTTCTTCACCCATGACCCCTTCTTCATCTGATCTTGCTCCACCTATTATTTCCTCCATTTTGTCACAATCGTCAACACTAATTTTTTCTAGGTTTACGACACTCCAAGAAGACGGAAACAAGATTTCCATGCTATTGCACTTATATATGCAAACTTCTTCGAGTGAATCACATATCAGTTTTGCACTACAAATGCTTTTTAGTTTTGGTAATCTACCCAAGTTTAGAACTCTTAACTTTGGGAGTTTCAATTCCATATTGTTGTTGCTTTCTTCACCCATGACCCCTTCTTCATCCGATCTTGCTCCACCTATTATTTCCTCCATTTTGTCACAAGCACTAACACTAATCCTTTCTAGGTTTACAAGACAAATCCAAGAAGATGAAACCAAGATTTCCATGCTATTGCAATTATATACACGAACTTCTTTGAGTGAACCGCAAATCAGTTTTGCACTACAAATGCTTTTTAATTTTGGTAAACTACTCAAATATAAAACTCTTAACTTTGGGAGATTGAATTCCATATTGTTGCTGCTGCTGCTTTCTTCACCTGTAACCCATTCTCCACCTATTATCTCCTCCATATTCCTACAATCAATAACCCAAATATCTTCCAGGTTTACGAGGTTTTGCAACAAGACAAAAGGGAACAACTTTTGCATCCTCTCACAACCGACAAAATACAACTTCTTAAGACTAGAAAATGTACCATTGGGAGATGGAGCAGAGCAGATACAGGAAGATGAAACCAAGATCTTTATGCTATTGCAATGTGTAATAACGATATCCTCCAGTTTAGTTGCATAATTTATATGAGAGAAAACATCGTATAAACTTGTTGCATCATCACATTTATTTAAGATCAGTTGTTGAATGTCCTTTGGTAACATGACCTGGAAATCTTCACCATTAAAGTCTTCACCACTCAAGTTACTGAGACCAATTGTTTTACTTCTTCTAACATGATAATCTTGGCTTCTAGCTGGATGTCCTACCCAAATACAGTATGTACTTAGCGATTGGGTCTCATCCCGAGATTTGAGATACTCTACGAAGTCAGAGTGACCTTCAAAATGGCATTTCAAACTTTCCAACTTCCTCAAGCATCCTACTTCCTTACCTTTAATTGTTATCAGAGCATATCTTCCATCAATTAACTCTTCCTCTAGCACAATGACTTGCAGGTGAGAGAGTTCATGTAACAACCCACGAGGAAACTCCTTTTCACCACATCCATTCATTCCAAGATATTCCAGGTTGCGTAGACATTCCATGCCTTGAGGCATCTTTTCAAGTGCAGTACTAGTGAGATCTAACTTCTTCAGGGCCCTCAACTTTTCTAATGATGGTACATGCCTTAACTTCGTACATTTTTCAAGCACTAATGTAGTAAGACTCACCAATCCAGAGACAGAATCAGGCAATTTTTTGATATCTGTAGAAGACAGATCAAGAACCTTGAGCCCATGCAATTGCTCAAAAAATGAATCTGCAATATTTACCAGTGGATTTCCGCCTAACAATAGAGTTGAAAGATTGGGACACCTTGGTGAATGGATGGAAGGAATTTCCTTAATTTTGTTATGCATCAATGTAACCCTAATAAAATTCTCTGTCCACTCCTCTTCATCTGGCAATTCTCTTAATTGTTCACCTGCTTTAACCATGGCTTGAGAGTTCTCTTGAAGTATTTGGATGGCCATGTCCCTGATCAAGTCATGCATCTTGACAAATCTCCCTATTGTATAAGGCCCAACTCTTTCCAATAAGGAGACATCTTCAAGTTTATCAAGCATTGTGTGGCCCTCGTCAAATGCCACTTGCCTGCTCCCTATTCTTTTAATTATTCCCTCATCGATCAAATAACCTATCAGCTCCTCCCTTTCAATCAAATGATCTTCAGGAAATAATGCACAATATAAGAGACATTGTTGTTGTTCTAAATCATGTAACTGATCATAACTAAACCTCAATAATCGGAATACCTCATCTTCCATGTCCCTAGATTTTGATTCTTTCAATTTCTTCAATGTATTCCTCCATTCATATATTCCATCCACTCCCCTCAAGCTTCCTGCCATTGTAATAACTCCCAATGGTAAACCAGCACATTCCCTTGCAATATCTACTGCAATTCGTTCCATTTCTAGAGAAAGTGCTATGTCATGTCCAAGTTTCTCCATGAACATAGTCCAAGCTTCTTTCACTGAAAGCGATTTCACTTTGATTTTTCTTTGGGTATGCATCCGGTGACAAACCCTTTCAGATCGAGTTGTCAGAATCAGTTTGCAACCTTTCACCAGGTCAGGAATTCCCACTTCGTGTACCTCAAAAGTGTTCCATAAATCATCTAAAATGAGAATCCATTTTTGTTTATTCCTTAGTTCTGTTGATAATTTGGTAGCTCTACGCAGATCATCATATTCACTTGAAAGATCTAAGTCAATGCATTTAGCAATAAGATTTTGCAATCTTTCAATGCTGAAATCTCGAGACACAGTCACCCAGTAAACAGAATGACAAATGTCTCGTCTTTGTAGAAGCTTATTATGGATATGTTTCAGCATTGTCGTTTTACCAACTCCTCCCATTCCGTAAATGCCAATTGTCAAGACTTCATCATCCATTAACCAAGACCATACCTCATTTGTATTCTGTTCGAATGCTAGACCCACTAGCTTTGTAGAGCTAGTAGGTAATGGATCTCCTGGAGTGTCATTTGTGTTGCCTATAAGCCCTCCAAAAGAACTAGCTCCTGTACCAGGCTGCACTACTCCTGCAGTCCCATTATCTATATCATCCTCCATTAACCATCTACTAAACTCTTCCAAACTTCTTCCGGGTGCGTGACCCATTGTCTCTGCTGCTGGTGTCATTCTTCTATCTCCCGCCACATTGTCGACTTAATTGTTTTGTTCTTGTGGAGTTGTTGAAATGGCATTATCATTAACATTGCCTAAACTTGCTATGCTTTTATGTCTTTTGTTGCCACCATGCAAAGCTAGAAAAGCTGCTTCTTGAACTTGTTTAGGCACTTGTCCACAAATGGCAACACCATGCCCTGTCTCTCTCGATAAATGCCATTTGATCCTTGAAATTGAAGTATCCTTAGCAAATTGATGATCGCAATACAAACACTTCATCTGCTCAACATGATGCCAAAATGGATCATTTTGTCTTGCCATTTTCACCGCTATCTTCTTTGGCCCTTCAAACATCGAATAACAAATTGTCAAAAGTACTGCATAAAAATGGATGTTGAAAATAAGAACTCAATAGGCAGGCACTTAACTATATATTTTCCTATAGAGATGTACTTTAGGCAGATAAAAAATCATAACGAATCTTGAATAATTTAAATAAGTGTCAGAAAAGCAATCTAAAATGAAGATTTGGAAGAAATTCTGCTTGTTTCGAAGACAAGTGGTTGAGGTTGATAGCAAAATGAACATGTAAGAACAAAACTAATAATATGAGTTTGACTTCTAAAATAGAGTAAGCAAGTTATAAATTTAAGTTCTAACTGATCAATCAAGAATCCTACTTACCAATTCTAAAACCAAATGGACACATCTCTGTAGGAAGAATTAAAACAAATAATATTAACAATGAATTTTAGGTATGAACTGTAGAAGACATGGATTATGAAAACTAAGGAGATCAGTTGTATACTGAGAGAGATCAAGTTCAAACTCCAATGTTTCTCAATAAGATTTCAACAACTTGTGTTTTACTTAAAAAGCGTCAAATTAACCATCCAAAGGTATAAACAGCAAATCCCCTGTGCTTTCTTTGTCCGGTATGCAACTCCTGGAAACAACCAATGTCACTTCCATGAATCATTACACTGCTTTAAAGTTTAATCCTTCGGAGAAGTCATGAAATTGGTAGGAAGCTACAACATTACACTTCCATCTTTTTCCTTTTTGTTGTTTTAATTTAATCAATACTGCAGACTTGTTTTTAGTCTGTCAGTAACAGCTGGTGTGATAATGCAAAGCAGCAATTAATTGATTGACATGCAGGAGGAGGATTTACATATTCACCATTTTACTCTAAAGAAATAAAAAACAAGGAGATACACACGATGAAATCTTTAAATGTTAATTGGCCATTCAACATTTTTTTATGGTTTTGTACTTTGAGATTATTGGAAAATTACAGCACTGATTCTGTAGACTTGCGTTACGGTATTGTTATAATTTAATTTAACAGAATTGATTAAATGGGGCTTAATTTGTGTTAATCAAGATGTAGTCTCCATGTGATCTCTCGTTTTCCTTTGTATTTTTTCTTTATCTCAGCGCACGAGTTCTAGCTAGATTCAAAAACAAAGACAGCAACAAAATGAAGAATATATAAATGCTTTACCTGGATTCAAGAGAATCTGAAGCTAAGTGAGTTAACGTGTGGACGCACCCCAATGTTGAAATTTTGGGAAATCTGATCTGGAAATGTAAGCAGAAGAATATGAGAAAGAGTAGTCAAACTAGTGACCTATGAAGCTGACAAGAGGCACTCAACAGACAAAAGAAACCTTGAGAGCAGCTGTTTTTAAGAGAAGTAGTTGAAGTTGATAGCAAAATGAGCCTGTAAGAACAACGCTATAATATGAGTTGAGTTCAATTAAATAACTAAGTTGTACCTGATCAATCAAGAATCTTACTCGCAAATTCTACAACCAGACGGACACTTCTATTTGGAAGAGCCAAAACAAATAGGCGTGAAAACAAAATTAGTAGTAGAAAAACAAGAAAAGAAAGTAGAATTTACCTTGCAAGCAAGCAAGAAAGATGGCTGAACTCCAGATGAGATGATTCGATTCAATCAGAAACAGGAAGCAGAAGACAATGGTATACAGAGAGAGATCAAGCAGAAGACAATGTCAATGGTATACACCCAAATCAATGATAATTAATTATTGTATTGTTTAATAAGAAGGAAGTTACTTGGAAAGAGGCGACAGCTTTGCTACCAAAGATTATATTATAAGATATATCAAGTTGCTTTTAACCTTTAATTATAATATGTATTTTTCACTCGGTTTAATATATTAAAAACAATTTAATTAGATCCCCTGTGCCAGATGTCTCCTAACTCATAGCTATGCAGAGCGTGGATCCCTTAGCTTTCCCAACATGCATCATCTATCCTTGTAATTAACAATACACTAAAACATGGGGAAATCACGGTAGCTCCCGCACATTTCACTGTAGATTGTTACAGTGCTTTCCTGTTACAGTGATTTTTTTCCCTAGCTACAACGTATTTTTTTTCCTGCTTTCTTGTTATAGTTTTTTTTTCATTTTTTCATGTGTTTTTTTCCCTAAAATATTTTTTCCCCAGTTATACTTTTTTTAATTTCTTTTTCCACTTATATATTTTTTTGTTTTATTTTTTATAACCGGGATGTCCGGACTAGCTTAAGCGCACCAAGACTAATCCCTGAACCCAATTTTTTTGTGTGTGTGTTTTTTTCTCCTAAAACATTTTTTTCCCAATTATACATTTTTTATTTCTTTTTCCACTTATACATTTTTTTTTGTTTTTTTATTTTGTTTTTTAGTGTCCGGGTCAACACGCACCATGACTAATCCCCAGACCCAATTTTTTTCTTTTTATAACCGGGGTGTCCACACCAGCTTACGCGCACCACAACTAATCCTCGGAATTGGAGTGTCCGGGTCAACTTTCATTCCCATGCTTTCCCGCTACAATACTTTTTTACCTTTTTTTTCTTGTTATGCTTTTTATTTTGTTTTTTTGTTTCTAGCTACAAATTTTTTTTATGTTTCTTTTCCCCTAAAACATTTTTCCCCCGATTATACTTTTAATTTTTTTTTCCACTAACATATATTTTTTGTTTTGTTTTTATAATTGGGTTGTCTGAACCAGCTTAAGTGTACCACGACTAATCCCCGAACCCAATTTTTTTTTGAAAGCTTTTTTTTTCATGATTTTCCCCTAAAACATTTTTCCCCAGTTATAATTTTTTTTTTATTTCTTTTTCCACTTATATATATTTTTTGTTTTGTTTTTTATAACCGGGATGTCCAGGTCAACTCAAGCACACCATGACTAATCCCCGGACTGATTTTTTTTTTTATAACCAGGGTGTCTAGGCCAGCTTAGACGCACCACGACTAATCCCCGGACTCACTTTTTTTATTTTGATAATCGGGGTGTCCGGGTCAGCTTTCATCAAATATTTTTGTGCATAGTACAACAACCATAATACCCTCAAATAAGACAAAAAACCAAGAATTGTCAATGGGGGTGTCCCGGTGATTTCATATGTTTAGTGCACAGTAAAATAACTTTTGTAGCCTTAAATAAGACAAAACAAAAGAGTTACCTACATGGTGTTTCAAAGATTTCACGTTTAACTATACATGCATAAGAGAGAGTTTCACTCTCATTTTACACCACCAAAACAAAACTTACTATATTTTTTAACGCAAGTTACATTTAATACAAATAAAAATAACAATAAAAATTAAAAAGATAAACTAAAAGCAGAGGTATATAAATACAAACAAAAAATTAAGAACTATCTCAGAAGGACTGAAAAAATCAAGGGATTAATAAAAAAATTAAAAATTAAAATTAAAATACAAAATAACAAATTATATATGTTAAAACTAAACAAAAAAAATATAACCCAAGCGGCGGAGCACGGGTTTATGACTCGTCATAGTTAAGATATGAGTGAGTGTGGGTGTGTTTATGTGAGTTAAATTTCACATTAATTAATGAACGAAAATGGGAAGCATGTTACGTATACAAGAATATATTAACTTGATAAATTAGTTTTTTTAATTAATTTAGTTGATTTTGTTTTTAATTGTTATTATTATTATGGGAGAGTATATAATGATATTTTGAATGATTTTGTGTTTTGTTCGAAATTCAATATTCTTTTTAAATGATTAAAAATATAAAATAAGATATATTAAGAAGACAATATTTCAGAACTAGCTTTTACCTATGGACTGTATTATGGTCAAAAAACAAAAGAGTGTTAGGATATGGTATACACGAGTAGTCCAAGCATAGTCGATTGAGTATTTTCATAAAAATATATATTATTTGTAGTTTTATCATTAAATTAAACTATATATATAAGTGTCTGGTTTTAAAATATGTCAACTTTGCTATAGTATCGTCAAAATCATTTTCATATCTAAATTAAGTTTAAAAGATATCATTTTAAGCTTTTTAATTAAGAACTTCATTTTAGTAAATGAAGTAATAAACTTTTGGGAAATAATATTTTATGATCGCGCGTCATCGTTCGATAGAAAACATTATTTTGGTAAAGGACGTAGACGAAAGTCCTGACAGCAAGAAAAAAACACATTTGGCTGGCCTTGCTTTTGATTGTCGATGAAAATGGAAGAGGTCTCCAAGATACTCAGAAAGACTGATATCAATAATAAGTTTTGCTCATTTTTTTTAGAAACTAAATTTAGAATTCAAGTTATAAATTGAACTAGGTTAAATTAGTTAATTTTATTTTATTAAATAATAAAAAGTCAAATTAAAAAAAAACACAAAAACATACCAAAAAAACAATTTTTCAAAAACAAATAATGAAATAGCTCAATAATCTACTTATTAAGGAATGATAAAATTGGGGCTAAAAGAACACAACAATACATGTATAAGTTAACGAGAGTTAACATAACAAATATAAACCTGAGTTATCTTACAAAGCTCGTAATGCCTAAACAACAAACGTTCTGCGGGTCAAGGGAACTATGTTCTATATTAACCAGTTGAGCTGAAACAAAAATAATATCATGAAATTATTTACAAAAAAAGAATATAAAATTACTAAAAGGCACAAAATTAAAAGCTAATCAGATTCTCATCTTAAATCTCGTCTTGAAAAAGACAAGAGGTATCCATTCCAACCTAAACATTGTAGAAATCTCAACTTAGGGAGTTTGAATTCGGAGTTGCTGCGGCTGCTTTCTTCACTTGTTATTATCTCCTCCATTTTCTGACTTTGAAATCACGATGACAAATGTCTGGTGTTTGATGCAGTTGGAATCTAAAGATACAAAATAAGAAAGAATACGTGGGTTTTAATGGGTGAAAGGGGCTGCTTTCGTGAACCCGAATTCATAGTTTTATTTTCTCTACAATCTTACTGACAATGTGTCCCTCCTTGGGAGTTTTACCGGTGCTTAAATATATCATTAAGAGATTGTTTTATGCCCACTCTTTCCCTCCATTTTCTTTCTATAGGAAGACAAGGTTGCAGTAGTCAAGAAGGAAGTTGCTAGGAAGGAAGGAACCACCAGCTAGAAGATCAGAATTTGGCTAGGCTAAGGCTAGGGCATGGAGCACAGTGCTGAGAGCCGACAATTTTGTGTGGCGGGTGGTGAAGTCTCTCTTTCCTTTTGATTTTCCCATTTCAGTTGCCCTTTTGCATGTAGAATTTGCTATCACAGACTTTTCATGGTAGTAGAAAATAGTTTGGCAATCTAATTAAATAATTCTTTAAAAGTCATGGGTAAATATTATTCATCACGTCACTATTTTATGAGAGAAACAAATCAGAAACAGATCATTTTGAAGTATATAGAGTGACTTTTTTATTTTATTTTATTTTTACATGTTCAAATTAATGGTTAATTAAAACATATTTATCAAGAAAAGAAAAGTTTTATGGTATTTTTGGTTTAGAAGACTTTATATGCTCATAATATTTATTTTAGTTTTTTTTCGAGATAATTTTATGGTTTCATTGTTTGTGCAATAAAAATGATAATTTTAGTGATTGCGTTTTTTATTTTCTTGCTTGCTTTTCTGTAAAAATGTTTTTTTTATAGATAATTTAATGATTTTAATTGCTTAGACAGTAATTGTAATAATAATTATAGTTGTTATAGTCATGATAATGATGGTGACTTAGCAATGGATTTTCACTGTGTTTTTTTCTTTTTATAGGTAGAAAATCAACGATTTATTTTTGTTGTTTAGTTATCGTAATTGTTTCCATAATTTATATATTATTTTTGTATTTAATTTAAATTAGATTATGAAATAAACTAATCCTAATACAGTGAATTCGATGATTCAGGAATCTAAATTTTTTTGTTTTTTTAATAACGATGATAATTTTCTGCTGGTGATTTCGTTGAAACCTGTTAAACAAATAAATTTATATCAATTTAAAATTCATATATTTTATTAGAAACTTGCGCTCCGTAGTACTTTTGCATAAATTGATTATTTTGTCCAAGTTTATAGTATAATAAAAATTTTCTCACAATCTTAATATTTTATACTCTTAATATTTTTTTATTTTGAGTTGAAAAAAATATGGTTTCGGTCGTGAGGAAGCGCGGGTAAATAGCTAATATGTTTATAAAGACAGTCTTCAATAAAAGCTTTCATAGCCCAGTTGACAAGTTGGATTTCAAACATAGTTGAAACGAGAGTTTTGAATAATAGGTTTTAGCAGCTTACCATACGTATGGCTTCCCCTCTATTATTTATACTACAACGACAACATACATGTGTTATAGTGTAAGACAATCACTATGTATGTGTGTTATAGTATAAGACAATCTCTATGTATGTATTTCCTATATTACAAAATATTTTCTAAATTACAGCACATCCCATAATACTCCCCCGCAAGCTGAGGGTGGGTTACCCACGTGAAGCTTGAAAAGGAGAGAAGTAAAAACTGAGGTGGCAAGTGGCTTTGTAAGAATATCTGCTAATTGATCTTTGGAGGGGTGAAATGATAGTCTACCTCAACATGTTTTGAATGAGCATGAAGAAGATAAAGAAGGGTTTGCTGCTGCAAAGAATAAGAAGAAGAAGAAACAGAAGGAGAAAGAGAAGTAGAAGTAGATAGCTTTTATAACTTTTGGTACAACTTTAAGAGCTGGAGAGAGTTCCCTCATGCGGATGAATTTGATCTTGAGCAAGCTGAGTCTCGTGACCATAAGAGATGGATGGAGAGGCAAAACGCAAAGCTTTCTGAAAATGGCTAGACAGGAAGACTATGCACGGATACGCACTCTTGCTGACAGTGCTTATAAGAGAGACCCAAGAATATTGAGGAGAAAGGAGGAGGGGGAAAGCTGAGAAGCAAAGGAAGAAGGAAGCTAAGTTTTTGGCAAAAAAGGTTGCAAGAAGAAGAAGCTGCAGGGGCTGCTGAAGAGGAGAGACGCCAGAAAGAAGAGGAGGAAAAACGTGTTGTTGAAGCTGCTTTACAGCAGAAGAAGTTAAAGGAGAAAGAGAAGAAGAGGAAAGACTAAGGCAAGAAGAACTTGAGAGGCACGCAGAAGAGGCTAGGCGCAGGAAGAAGGAAAGAGAAAAGGAGAAACTGTTGAAGAAGAAACAGGAAGGCAAGCTTCTAAGATGAGAGAGGAGTGGACAGAGGAGGAGTGGAGAGAGGATTAGCGAGAAGGCAAAGGTAACTCCGGTGAAAGAAAGTGGACCTCCAAAAAAGAGAATCAAGAAATCAACAGCTTCAAAGGAGAGTGAAGACACATAAACTACTTTGGAAGGAACCGAGGAGGCAAAAGAGATAGCTGAAAAAAAAAAAACTGAGAAGGGTAACATGGAGGTAGAAGTAGAAAAGGATGTCACAGAAACTACTTTGGAAGGAACCTGTTGATGCATAAGTTGCTCACGTGGACTGGAGATGAAGAAGAAGAGTGAAGAAGAAGTGTGAAGTGAAGTCTTGTGTTTGATGATGTGTAAATCAGTTGTAACTAACTAAAAGTTCAACTGATAGTTTGTAACTAGAATTCTGGTAATCAGTTAGAGAATCAGTTGTAATCAAAACGTGTAAAGCATGTGCTGCTTGGTATATAAACAGGCAAATAATCAAACACAAGATATGCAACAGATAGAAGTTGCTTATCTTTTCTGTAAACACATTTCTTCTCTCCCAAACCTTCTGTGTGCTTAATTCCTCTCAAATTCAACAAACCCAACCTGCAAACAAGAACATCCAAACACAAATTAAACAAAATCTAACATAGTATCAGAGCTGGCTTGATCAACAAGGAAGGGCGTAATCAATCTGTGAACTTACAGCAGTGAGTAAAGAAGAACAAAAATGGTGTCAAGTGGAGATCTTAGAGCACCACAGTTTAATGGCCAGAATTATAAGTATTGGGCTGTTAAAATGAAAACAATCCTCATAGCTTATGATCTATGGGATATAGTTGAATGTGGTGATACATCAACACAAGCATCTAAAGAAAATGAGAGTGGAGAAACTTCTGGTTCAAAAGATAAGAAACCTGAATCAGGAGAAACTGCTGCGGAAACTAAGGAAAAGAGGATCAAAGATGCCAAGGCTTTGAGTATTATCCAAGGAGCTTTGACAGATGACATTTTCCCTAGAATTCGAAATGAAGAGACTGCAAGAGGAGCCTGGAATCTGTTAAGAAGAGAATACAGAGGAGATGAAAAGGTTAGGGAAGTAAAGTTGCAGGCAGTAAGGGCAGAATTTGAGTATATGAGAATGGCTGAAGGAGAAATCTTAGATCATTACTTGACTAAGTTTTTTGGAGTGATTAATGACTTGAAATCTCTTGGAGAAGAGATAACTGAACAAAGAATAGTGCAAAAGACTTTGATGAGTCTAAGCAGAAAATACAAGTCCATAGTCTCAATCATTGAAGAAACAAGAGACCTAAAAACACTTAGAAGTGAAGAAGTGATTGCTTCAATTAAAGTGTATGATAGAAGGGAAGATATGCATGATGAAAGTGATAGAGAAATGCATACTGAGAGAGCCTTCAGTAGTCTCAGGCTTGGAGACAGTAGTTATGATCAGAATAAGAAGGGCTCACAAGGCAGAAGCTATCCAAAATTGCAGAATCAAAACAGAAGGTTTGCAAATTGGAGTCAAGGTGGAAGTTCTGCTAATCTGCAACATAACAACTGGAATCAGAAACAAGGAATGAGCTACAACAGTTCATTCAATCCTCAACAAAGAAATGCTAGTAACATTCAAACAAACATGAAGCCAAAATGTAATACTTGTCAGAAATTACATTTTGGAATCTGCAGATTCAAAGGCAAGCCGAGATGTGGAAAATGCAGTAGGTTTGGTCATAACCAAAGTGATTGTGATCTTAATAGACAATTGGCTAATTGTACAAAGGAAGAAGATACAACTATGGGAACCATGTTCTATGCATGCCATGCAGCAAGTGTTCAAGAAAAAGATGTTTGGTTTGTGGATAGTGCATGTAGCAATCACATGACTTCACAAGAAACCAAACTGATTGACATAGACAGATCAGTGACCTGCAAGGTGAAAATGGGGTCTGGGGATCTAGTTCAAGCTGCAGGGAAGGGGACACTTGTAGTAGATACAAGTCAAGGTGTAAGGCACATCAAAGAGGTGCTGTTGGTGCCTGGTTTGGATGAAAATCTGCTAAGTGTAGGGCAGATGATGGAGCATGGTTACTATATTTTGTTTGGGGGAAACAAAGCTATAATTTTTGATGATGAAACACTCACAAATGTTATAGCCAAGGTGATTATGAGGGGCAATAGATGCTTCCCTTTAACACTAGAATCAATGGTTCCAGCAGCAAGAAAGGCCACTGTGACTGAAAATTCCTGGATTTGGCATAGAAGATTTGGGCACTTGAATTTTGAAAGCTTAAAGAAAATGCAACAGTTGGAGCTGGTTGCAGGCCTGCCTAGATTGATAAATGTGAATGAAGTGTGTGAAGGGTGTATACTAGGCAAGCACAAGAGACAAGCATTTGACAAAGAAGGTGCATGGAGAGCATGTCAGCCCCTTGAATTAGTCCACACTGACATATGTGGACCTATGCAAGCTGACTCTAAAGGAGGTAATAAATATTTTATTACTTTCATAGATGATTTTACAAGGATGTGCTGGATATATTTTGTTAGAAATAAGTCAAATGCACTAAATATGTTCAAAAAGTTCAAACTCCTAGTTGAATTGCAAAGTAACTTAAAGCTGAAAAGATTGAGGAGTGACAGAGGAGGTGAGTATACCTCTCGGGAATTTCAGCTATTTTGTGCTGATCATGGGATTGAGAGGCAACTGATAGTGGGATACTCCCCTTAGCAGAATGGGGTGGCTGAGAGGAGAAATAGGACCATTGTTGAGATGGCTAGGTCTATGATGAAGGAGAAGCATGTGCCAAATCAGTTCTGGGCCGAAGCTGTGAATACAGCTGTTTACCTACAAAACAGAAGCTATACTTCATCACTGTCAAACAAGACACCTTTAGAAGCCTTTACAGGGAGAAAGCCTGGGATTAAGCATTTAAAGGTGTTTGGATGTATTTGTTATACTTTCATTCCATCTTGTTTAAGACAAAAACTGGATGACAAGGCAGAAAAAGGGGCGTTTCTGGGATATGGTGGCTGTGAGAAGGGTTATAGAGTGTATATCCCACACTCAAACAAGGTTGTGCTATCTAGAAGTGTAGTGTTCGATGAGGATAGTATCTACACGTGGGAGATAGGGAATGAGAAGCTTACCTCTCCACTGTTGATGTTTGAAGACAAAGAAGAAGATGCACAGAATGAAAGTGTCCAGTTGGATACTGGTGAATCTTTACAGGAGAACCTAATCAGCCAAGGAGAAGCAGAAACAAATGAAGAAGTCAGTTCTGATTCAGAAGAAAGGGTAACCCCAGTGAAGATTAGAACTCTAGCAGATATATATGCTAGATGTCACATGAGTTTGACAGAACCAGAAACTTACACAGAAGCAGCAGGGAATGTGGCTTGGCAAGATGCAATGAAGGCTGAGTTAGAGATGATTGAAAAGAATGACACTTGGGAGCTTGTGGACAGACCCTCTAACAAGCCAGTCATAGGGGTTAAGTGGGTTTACAAGACCAAACTGAATTTAGATGGTACAGTCAATAAATACAAGGCAAGGCTTGTTGCAAAAGGCTATGCATAAAAGCCTGGAATTGACTATAATGAGACCTTTGCACCAGTTGCAAGGTTAGATACCATTAGAACCCTTATTGCACTTGCAAGTAAGAAAAACTGGAAATTATTTCAGTTGGATGTCAAATCAGCATTCCTCAATGGAATGCTTGATGAGGAGGTTTTTGTTGAACAACCCGAGGGGTTTGTGGTTCAAAGATCAGGCTACAAAGTGTACAAGTTGAATAAAGCTTTGTATGGGCTTAAACAAGCCCCTAGAGCTTGGTATAGTGAGATAGACACCTATCTTACTATGAGTAAGTTCAGTAGAAGTGCAAGTGAACCTACTCTATATACAAGAACTGATGGTGAGGGAAATCAGCTCATTGTATCCATCTATATGGATGACATTGTGTATACTGGAAATAGTGAAAGCATGATGAATGCATTTAAAAAGGAAATGATGCAGAGGTATGAGATGACTGACCTTGGTCTTCTCCATCATTTTCTAGGGATGGGTGTGCTGCAGAATGAGGAGAGTATCTTCATCCACCAAAGCAAGTATGCAAAGTCACTATTGGAGAAATTTGGGCTGGCTGAGTGCAAACCTGTTTCAATACCATTAGCCATTGGTGAGAAAATGGTAAAGGATGATGGAAGTGAACTAGCAGATGATAACTTGTATAGAAAAATTGTGGGGAGCTTATTATATCTGACTGCAACAAGGCCAGATATAATGTATGCAGCTAGTCTATTATCCAGGTATATGAATCAGCCAACAAGAAGACATATGGGAGTTGCAAAAAGGGTCCTTCGATATGTTCAAGGTACTCTTGATTATGGGATAGAATATTCCAAACACAAATCAGAAACACTTAAGGGTTTTTGTGATGCAGACTGGGGAGGTAGTGAAGAGGACAGTAGAAGTACCTCAGGGTATGCATTTGGGTTTGGAAGTGGTGTGTGTTCATGGGCTTCAATGAATCAAGGGACAGTAGCTTTATCAACTGCAGAGGCTGAGTATGTTTCAGCCTCTGAGGCAACTACTCAAGTGATGTGGTTGAGATCAATTCTTGATGATCTTGGTGAAAAACAAGATAAAGCTACTTCTCTATACTGTGACAATATGTCAGCAATTGATATGGCAAAGAATCCTGTTTTCCATCATAAAACAAGGCACATCAACAGAAAATTCATTTTATTCAGGAAGCAGTTCAAGAAGGAATAATTGAATTAAAGTTTTGCAGAAGTGAAGAACAACTAGCTGACATATTCACTAAGGCATTGCCTAAAGATAGATTTGTGCAACTCAGATCATAACTTGGAGTCAAACCCGTAAGCAGCTTAGGAGGGGATGTTGATGCATAAGCTGCTCACGTGGACTGGAGATGAAGAAGAGTGAAGAAGAAGTGTGAAGTGAAGTCTTGTGTTTGATGATGTGTAAATCAGTTGTAACTAACTAAAAGTTCAACTGATAGTTTGTAACTAGAATTCTGGTAATCAGTTAGAGAATCAGTTGTAATCAAAACGTGTAAAGCATGTGCTGCTTGGTATATAAACAGGCAAATAATCAAACACAAGATATGCAACAGATAGAAGTTGCTTATCTTTTCTATAAACACATTTCTTCTCTCCCAAACCTTCTGTGTGCTTAATTCCTCTCAAATTCAACAAACCCAACCTGCAAACAAGAACATCCAAACACAAATTAAACAAAATCTAACAGAACCGAGGAGGCAAAAGAGGTAGCTGAAAAAAATAAAAAATGATGCAATATGTCAGAAAAAGACATTGGAGACAAGATTCTGATGCCAGCTTCAGCACTTGATCGTCTGGCCATGCTTGAGATTTCTTATCCTATGTTATTCCAGTTGTGTAACCCTTTGACTAGCCATGTTTCGCACTGCGAAGTCTTGGAGTTCACGGCAGAGGAGGGTTTCATCTGTTTGCCACAGTGGATGATGGAGAATTTGAAGCTAGAGAAAGGAAGCGTCGCGCTGATAAAGAACGTTGATCTTGTGAAGGGAACGTACATAAAATTACAGCAGCCACTGATGATGAGAAAAAAAAGAGGATGAAGTTTGAGTTCTCTCTAAAAGTGTTTAGAAGGGAAAAGTGAAGCTCGAAAAGAATGAACTGGTTGATGTGTACAGTAACAGTTTGTTACTGTTGAGAATTGCCAGAAATAATGATCTGAACAGTAGAAGTTTTTTACTATTTTATTTGCTGAGAATGGATGAATTCGATTGCTTAATGCTGCAATCTTTACAAGTATTTATAATTAAAAACAAAACAGAAATTGCTATAATTAAGCATAGAAAAGCTGCTACAATCTGTTAACAAACTAACAGATCACCAAATTCCTAGTGACTAGGACGCAGATAATTATTTGCATGAAAACAGGAATACAAAGCATAAATAAATCTTTGACTACTTCTTCCTTGACCAGTTCTCTGCCAGCTTATGAAGCAATCTTCCAACACTCTCTTGTCATCTCTTGTATTTCACATATCGTTCTCTGCAAAGACTTTGGGACTCTTGAGGTATCACCTATTATAGAGACTGGGTACCTTCCCTGATAAAATCGTCCAAACCAGACTTTAACAGATTCTCAATCAAAGCCATGACGATATCAACCTCCTCCTTAGGCCTAGTCCAATTATCTATAGAAAATTCAAAAACTGTGACAACTTTAATACCAGCTTTATAAACTCTTTCATTGACCTCAAACTAGATTCATGACCTGATGGTGTAAGCAAACCTCGTTGCCTAGCCCACCTGGAATTTCCGTCCATGATTACAGCAACATGCCGGGGCATGGACTCTCTGTGTAATCCCTCGGGCAACTGCATAGCTTGTTCTGTTCCTCCTATCTCCTTTTCTATGAGACCGGAGTTCAAATTCGTTGCGGCAAGTGGAGGACAGCCGTGTGGTCGGTCATCAGTACTGGTCTTTTTTTTTTCTTTTTTTTTTAATAATGCATAACGACTCAGATTGCGGAAGCTTGGATCAATTCATGCGTAAGCATAATAGCTTTGATACCAAGTTGAAACGAGAGTTTTGAATAATAGGTTTTAGCAGTTTACCATATGTACGTATGGCTGCTCCTCTATTATTTATACTACAACGACATCATACATGTGTTATAGTGTAAGACAATCACTATGTATGTGTGTTATAGTATAAGACAATCTCTACGTATGTATTTTCTATATTACAAAATATTTCCTAAATTACAGCACATCCCATAATAAACATATCTTTGCATTAACTCGAGGGGAGTGTTAGCATGAGTTGTGGTTTGACTGAAATAGTTTTGGAATTAACTTTATTTTCCTGCCATAGTTATGCTTTAATTGTACATTAAATACTCATACTCTGTTTTGTATACACGAAAATGAAAAAAGAAAGAAAGGATGCAAGTTCTTTTACCTTGAAATCTCTGGTTGGACAGCAAGAAGTAGTGAGACCGAGGAGAATGGACATGTTTTAATGATCACATATAAAAGATTAAGAAGTAACCTTAGGTTGAGACCATCGTTAGCATTTGGCAGGGAGATTGGGATTTTCCCACCAATCTGCTGTGTACTAGCCCTATAGCAGCACAAATCCATAGGAGTCAACGTTGGTTATAGTCTCTATTTTGACATCTCTAATATCACCACAAACAACCAATTCTACGAAGATTCATACATCTAGGAGGGAGCTTGCTAAACATTATACCTAAATCTCACCAAACACCATGCTTTTGTGACCAGAAGTTCTAAATGGGATATTAAGGAGGCTGAAGTGAGAGACACAAAACATGCACTTGCAAGGACAAAAGATTCACTTAGAGCCTGTTTGGCATTGAAGTTGCTGTTGTGGTTGAGGTTGAAAAAAGAGTTTTACTGCGATTCTACCCCTAAGGGTTTTGAAATCCAGTTTCATTTTACCAGATTTTCTTGTCCACCAATTTAGCTGAGAGCCAGATTTTCAAACAAACACAACTTACAATGTGCATGCTTAAGAAAGCAATGGAGATATTATGAAGCTTAATTAACGCAATATCAAATGATGCAATTAGAGGGGGTGTCAGTTAGGAAAAAGAATAGAACTCAAGTCATACGAGGTAACCCCCTCCACTCACGAGCTGATCAAATTTCAAATTTTGATTACAATCCACATTTTCTGACATGCTTCAGGAATTTGCCTCGTTCGAAAGACAGCCACACGATCACAAATTCAATTCTGTCAAAAATGTTTCCTCCGCTAATTAATAGAATCAGACCTGAGATCAAAATAAAAGCTAGGACAATCAGACCTAGGAGCTGCCGGATGGCTAAACATATCCGAAGTCTAAATTAGCAACTCATCCATATGATTGATGCCCATGAAACAAGGGATTTCCATCAACTGCTCCCTTTCAATACAATGATCTTCAGGAAATAATGCACAATATAAGAGACATTGTTGTTGTGCTAAATCATGTAACTGATCATAACTAAACCTCGATAACCGAAATACCTCATCTTCCATGTCCTTAGATTTTGATTCTTTCAATTTCTTCAATGTTCCTCCAATCATATATTTCATCCACTCCCCTCAAGCTTCCTGCCATTGTAATAACTCCCAATGGCAAACCAGCACATTCCCTTGCAATATCGACAACAATTCGTTCCATTTCTAGAGAAAGTGCTATGTCATGTCCAAGTTTCTCCATGAATAAAGTCCAAGCTTCTTTCACTGAAAGCGACTTCACTTTGATTTTTCTATGGCTATGCATCCGATGACAAACCCTTTCAGATCGAGTTGTCATAATCAGCTCGCAACCTTTCACTAGGTCAGGAATTCCCACTTCGTGTAGCTCAAAAGTGTTCCACAAATCATCTAAAATGAGAATCCATTTTTGTTTCGTCCTTAGTTCATTTGACAATTTGGCAGCTCTACGCAGAACATCAACTTCACTTGAAAGATCTAAGTCAATATATTTAACAATAAGATTCTGTAATCTTTCAATGCTGAAATCTCGAGACACGGTCACCCAGTAAACAAAATGACAAATGTCTCGTCTTTGTAGAAGCTTTTTATGGATATGTTTCAGCATTGTCGTTTTCCCAACTCCCCCCATTCTGTAATTGCCAATTGTCGAGACTTCATCATCCATTAACCAAGACCATACCTCATTTGTATTCTGTTCAAATGCTAGACCCACTAGCTTTGTAGAGCTAGTAGGCAATGGATCCCCTGGAGTGTCATTTGTGTTGCCTACAAGCCCTCTAAAAAAGCTAGCTCCTGCACCAGGCTACACTACTCGTCCAGTCCCATTATCTACATCATCCTCCATTAACCATCTATTGAACTCTTCCAAACTTCTTCCAGGTGCGTGACACATTGTGTTGTCTACAAGCCCTCTAGAAGAGCTAGCTCCTGCGACAGGCTGCTCAATCTCTCCACTAGGGAAGTTAGCTATCCAATCTGCGAGCTCTTCAAGGGAAAGAGCATCTCCTTGTTGAGCCTGCTACAGTTTTCAGTTTCTTCTCTGGAGGGCCATCAATTGCAGCACGGGCTGCATCTTGGACATCTCGGGGCACCTGTCCACAAATTTTAACAACACGGCCTACCACTCCTGATAAATGCAATTTGATCCTCGAAATGGAAGTACGTTGGGAAAATAAATGCCCATAAAACATGCACGTCATGCTACCACCATCCATCTTTTCAACATATTCCCAAAACGATCTGTCAACCTGGTCCCGAAATTGATCACTTGGTCGAATCATTTTGATCAGTGTCTCTGTAGCAAAGAGAAAAGGAAAAACCTTGTCAACAGGATGAGAAAAAAGGGCCCAAACAATCAATAAAAACTGAAGGAAGTAACCTTCATTGGAAAGGGAAAGGTCGAAACTAAAATTACAAGTCAAGGAGAGCAAAGAAATTAAAAAAGCAAAAACAATGAATCCAAGTTTTAGGGTCAATTCAGTGTGAACTCCAAAAGGCATGGATTATAAAATCTGAGAAAGATCAATTGATTTATTGATGGAAACTAATGATGATCCTAAACTGCAAAGTTTCTAAATAAAATCTATACAACGTGTGTTATACGTAAAAAGATTCAAACAATAGTTACAAGTGAAAAACAGAAACACCAACAAAACGAAGAAGATCAAGTATAGATACTGTTCCTGGTTTCAAGATGTCGTGCAAGAGCTGCTTTGCTTATTATTCAGGAAAAGAGAGAGAGAGCTTAGGCAGGAGAAGAGAATATGGTTTTAAAAATTAATTTACTGGGAGCATGGAATGGTATAATGAGATGGGGAAGAGATGGTTGCAGTGAAAGCACACAGAGAGAAGAAAGGTTCAAGAGAAAACAATAATGGAGGTGAATCTTTTTTGTGTTTTCGGTACAGTGGTCGACAATAGCTTGGAAGAGTTTATATAATTGAACGTGTGGACCCAATTGTTGTGGAAACTTGGCGAATGATACGGAGGATGAAGAGAATATTTTTATTTATTTTAAAAGTGTTTTTTAAAAAGTTATTTTTTTATGATTTAAATTTAATTTGTTTTTGTTTTTTATATTATTTTAATATGTTAATGTTAAAAATAATATTATTATTTTTTAAATATTTTAATTGAAAAAATACTTTAAAAATAATTATTATCACATTTTCAAACGCACCTAACAAAATGAAATTTGGATAGTATTTTCGTATATTGTATGATTAAGTTTTTTAAAAATATATTTTTGATATTGATATATTGTATAAATGTTGATGCTTCCTAAACCACCGTTTTAGGGAAACAATAACCACGTCTCTGCATACATTTTTGTCTAAAATAGCAACCACTCTGTTTTTCCAAATCTTGCAACAGAGCAAAAGGCAAAACAAAGTAACCTAAAAACAGAGCACAGCACTAGCTAGCTTAAAGACCACTGAAAAGCAGGCAGCCAAAATGCAACAGAGAGAGAGAGAGAGAGAGAGAGAGTTTGATCCTGTCATGACCTTTGATTTAAGACAAGAAGGAAAGGGAATTTATATATATAATACTCATATGGATATGAATGATTTCTACCTCTCATCATGTTAGGATAAAATTCAAAGAAAAATACCCGAATTTCAAAACATTATTATAAATACTGATCTAGATCTTAAATAAATAAATAATTTTTAAAAAAATATATATATAAACCAAACTAATTATATATTAGATAAATAGTTGTAAATTTTAGTGTTTAAATTTAGTGACAGGTTGTTCAAGTGATATATATTTAATAAATATTCAAAACTTAATCATATTAGATTGAATATAAAAAAATTATATAAATTAAATAATATATAAAGATCTTACAATTCTGTAGGGATAAAAAAGATCTTATACCACCACTCACCAAATTAAATTGATATTTCGCCATACAACATTAAATGGACATTCTAAGCGTCAGTCTGTGCATCTTTATGGAATGTAACTTCATAGATCCTTTTTTGGCTTCATGGTTTGAAGGTTCTCTGAGATCCTTTCGATAACTCATATGGTTCAATTCCTAAACAGGCTGGCATCCGGATAATCCATATCTATAGATATAGAATATACATCAGCCTATGAAATGCTAATACTAATTTATTTCATTACTTGCAGCTGGAAGTTGCCCGATTATTTACACCAGTTCTTGCTGGGGACTTTAGATTTCTTCGATATCTTGTGCGTAGATTGATATTGTTGACATCCTGCTTTGCGTCAGTCTGATTCTCATGTTCCTGTTTGATTTTCTTCTTATTCTGGTTACTGCACTTTAATAGGATATATCGAATAGGGAAGGTTTGGCTGCTGCAGGTAACTCATACGGCAGATGTTACAGTTCAAGGTATATTTTCTTCCTTTTGCATTTATCATGCTTACTCTATGTCAATACCTGTTAAGATTTATGCAAAGTATCTTGATAGTTCTCCCCATTGTATCGATCCCAGCTCTTTCCAATAAGGAGACATCTTCAAGTTTATCAAGCATCGTGTGGCCCTCGTCAAATGCCGCGTGCCTGCTCCCCATTCTCTTAATTATTCCCTCATTGATTAAATAACCTATCAACTGCTCTCTTTCAATACCATGATCTTCAGGAAATAACACACAGCATAAGAGACATTGTTGTTCTAAATCATGTAACTGGTCATAACTAAACCTCAATAACCGGAATACCTCATCTTCCATGTCCCTAGATTTTGATTCTTTTAATTTCTTCAATGTATTCCTCCATTCATATATTCCATCCACTCCCCTCAAGCTTCCTACCATATTATAACTCCCAATGGCAAACCAGCACATTCCCTTGCAATATCTACCGCAATTCGTTCCATTTCTAGAGAAAGTGCTATGTCATGTCCAAGTTTCTCCATGAACAAAGTCCAAGCTTCTTTCACTGAAAGTGACTTCACTTTGATTTTTCTTTGGCTATGCATCCGATGACAAACCCTTTCAGATCGAGTTGTCATAATCAGCTTGCAACCTTTCACTAGGTCAGGAATTCCCACTTCGTATAGCTCAAAAGTGTTCCACAAATCATCTAAAATGAGAATCCATTTTTGTTTCGTCCTTAGTTCATTTAACAATTTGGCAGCTCTACGCAGAACATCATCTTCACTTGAAAGATCTAAGTCAATACATTTAGCAATAAGATTCTGCAATCTTTCAATGCTGAAATCTCGAGACACGGTCACCCAGTAAACAAAATGACAAAAATGACAAATGTCTCATCTTTGTAGAAGCTTATTATGGATGTGTTTCAGCATTGTCGTTTTCCCGACCCCCCCCATTCTGTAAATGCCAATTGTCGAGACTTCATCATCCATTAACCAAGACCATACCTCATTTGTATTCTGTTCAAATGCTAGACCCACTAGCTTTCTAGAGTTAATAGGTAATGGATCTCCTGGAGTGTCATTTGTGTTGCCTACAAGCCCTCTAAAAAAACTAGCTCCTGCACCTGGCTGCACTACTTGTCCAGTCCCATTATCTATATCATCCTCCATTAACCATCTATTGAACTCTTCCAAACTTCTTCCAGGTGCGTGACACATTGTGTTGTCAACAAGCCCTCTAGAAGAGCTAGCTCCTGCGACATATTGCTCTAATCTTCCACTATTGTTCTCCTCCTCCTCCACTTGTTCTGTCCTCACTCTAACCATGTTTTCCACATCATTCATAATTACATCATTGTTTTCTGACTCTAGATGAACATCTCCTTGTTGTGTTATCACTCCATTGCTTGAGCCTGCTACAGTTTTCAGTTTCTTCTCTGGAGGGCCTATCACTCCTGATAAATGAAATTTGATCCTCGAAATGGAAGTATGTTGGGAAAATAAATGCCCACAAAACTTTAACGTCATGCTACCACCATCCATCTTTTCAACATATTCCCAAATGTAAGGTATAATGAAGGTTTTATGAATGTAAATGTACTGGAATGAGAAGTATGTATTTGATCATTGACCAGAATTGGCATTATACAGCCAGTGTTACATGTAACGAAATAACAATGGAAATAACAAAGGGAAATAACAAGAAGCTAACAGAAAGGGAAAACAGAAAAATAACAAAATAACAACAATAATGAAAGATAGTCATAGTTAGTTATTCTAACTATTTCTCAATGAAAGGACCCCTTCATTCCCTCCCATAAACTAAATGCTATATAGTGCATTTAGTTTATAGCAATTTCACAAACTCCCATCAATTTCCGGAGTTTGATAAACTCTTCAATTTTCAGTGGCTTGGTCATTATGTCTGCGATCTGATCTTTACTCATACAGTGAATTAATGCAATCTTCCCTTCCTTAGTAAGATCTCTCAAGAAATGAAACCTCACATCAATATGCTTACTATGACCATGCATCACTGGATTTTTGGACAGCTTGATAGTAGAACTGTTATCACACATTACAGTCATGCAACCTGTATCTGCGTGACCCAATTCTTCCAAAATTCTCTTTACCCAGATTCCTTGGCACACACACACTGCCGCTGCTACAAATTCAGCTTCTGTGGTTGACAATGTCACAATGGGTTGTTTTTTCGAACACCATGAAACTGCACTTGACCCCATAAGGAAGACATAGCCAGATGTACTTTTCCTGTCATCCATGTCGCCAGCATAGTCGCTATCTGTGAATGCTAACATTGTTCCATCTTCTCCTCTTTTGTAATGAATTCCATAGTTCACAGTCCCCTTCAAGTATCGCAGTGCTCTCTTAGCTGCCTGTAGATGAACTTCCATAGGTTTTGCCATGTACCTGCTTATGAGACAGATAACAAACATCATATCTGGCCTAGTGGCAGTCAGATACATTAGACTGCCCACTAATTGTTTGTAACCCGTCTCATCAACCGGAATACCATTTCCTTCTTACTCATCTTAGAACCCGGGACTATTGGATTCCCTACCAAATTACTCTCCATCATGCCGAACCTTTTCAAGACTTCCAGTGCATATCTTCTTTGACATATATAAATGCCATCAGACTTTTGTAAAACCTCAATTCCAAGAAAGAATCTCATCTTTCCCAAATCGGACATGTCAAACTCTCTCAACATAGAATTTTTAAATTCTATGGCTTCTTTCCAATTTGAATTCTTTATGGCTTCTTCATAAAACCACGGATCGGTTGACACTGCAAAAGCCATCACGTGATCTTCTTCTTCTTGCAAATCCTCTCCACTGAAATAATCACCCAACCACACTGGAGGTTGTCTTTCTCGAGCTTGTCTTCCAGCTCTCTCTTCACGGGCTGTGTCACCACCAGTCTGTACAGTGTCCTCTTCAACATCAATTTCCCGTCTCCTTTGAGTAGCATAAATCAATTGACCATCAGCACCATCAAGATCATGCTCACTGGTTTCTCTCGCACCACTGGGTTCCCCATCAACAGGTTCGTTGTTTCTTTCTTCTTCTTTTTCTTCTTCACTTTGATCACCCCATTCCAGATCACCCACTGGATTTTGAACAGTGTCTTCGTCCCAATTCCATTTTTCTTCTTCTTCGAAAATCACATCCTTGCTCACCAAAATCTTCTTAGCTACAGGGTCAAAGAGTCTGTAACCCTTTGATTCATCACTTACCCCCAATAAAACACACATAATACTCATGTCATCAAGCTTTGTTCTCCTCTGTTCTGGAACATGAACGTGTGCCCTACAACCAAAAACCCTAAAATGACTCACTGTGGGTTTTCTTCCACTCCATGCCTCCTCTGGTGTGACCTCTTTTACTGCCAAAGTGGGGCACCAATTAAGAACATAAACAACCCAATTTACTGTTTCTGCCCAGAAAATTCTCGGCATGTTCTTGTCAGTCAACATGGATCGTACCATGTTCATCACCATTCTGTTCTTTCTCTCTACGACACCGTTTTGCTGCGGTGTGTATGCAGTGGTCATCTATCTCTTGATCCCATTGATTTGGCAGAATTTGTTGAATTCATTGGACACAAATTCCCCCCCTCTGTCAGTTCGAAGGCATTTGACAGATAGCCCAGTCTGTTTTTCAACCATTGATTTAAAGCTTTTAAACCAATCAAATGCCTCTGATTTCTCTGCCAAAAAATATACCCAGCATTTTCTACTGTAATCGTCTATAAACAATAGAAGATACCTTTTATTGCTGTTTGATGTTGGGGTGATCGGTCCACATATATCGGCGTGAATGAGCTCTAATTTTTGTGTTGCTCTCCAGGTACTCTTCTGTGGGATTTCATCTCGATTTTGCTTCCCCTTGAAGCATTCAATACATGCTGAGTCTGAGGCTGCAATTTGAGGGAGACCGTGGACCATGTTCTTGTTCACCAAGGTCCTCAGACCTTTATAGCTGAGATGCCCGTAGCGTCGATGCCAAAGAGAATCCAGTGGTTGTGTTCCTGTGTGAAGGCACTGACCAGATTCTTCTTGAAAGGTAAGTTCATTGTCTGGAAACAAAATGAACATTCTGTTGATGCTCATTGTAGTTTGTATTATTAAGCCTTTTTTAGGATGAAATATCTTGCATTTTCCATCTTTGAACAAGACATCCAAACCCCTTTCCTGTAGTTGACCTACACTCAGTAGGTTGTTTTTCAATTCTGGAACATAATACACCTCTGCAATGGTGTGTATTATTCCATTCAATGCCAGCTTCACATTCCCTTTCCACATCACTCTTATCCTTGTGTTGTTTCCCAGTTTCATAAACTGTCGAAACTTCACATCAAAATCACAAAACATTTCCTGATGACCTCACATATGATTCGAACATCCCGAATCAAGAAACCATGCGTCTTATCTTCTGGACTTATGTTTCTCCACATAAGTCATCAAGAGCATCTCCTCAGCATTATCAAGCTCAGTGTATAGTGATTCCCTATTTCCAGTGGGACATTCCCACTGGAAATGTCCAAGCTGTTGGCAACGATAACATTGGACTATTGCTTTGTTAAAATCTGATCGTCCCCTTCCTCTAGCTCTTCCTCTGCAGAAGCTTCTGCCACGGCTTCTACCTCCCTCATACACACCTCTGCCTCCTCCTTCATATGCTACTTTCAAGGCTTATTCCTCACCCTTTCTCCTTTGGAACTTTTGTTCATGAACAACAAATGAACTCTGCAGTTCATCAATACTTAGAGCATCAATGTCCTTCGATTCTTCAATGGAACATACAACATAGTTGTATTTCTCCGTTAAAGAACGTAAGATTTTCTCTACCACTTTTACATCCTGCATATCTTCTCCATACGTTCTCATCTTGTTGGCCACTGTCATGACCCTAGAGAAATATTCTGTCACTCCTTCACCAATCCACATTTCCAGTGTCTCAAACTCTCTGCAGAGAGTTTGCAGGTAAGATCTTTTCACCCTTGCATTTCCTTCGAATTTTTTTTCATTGCATCCCATATGTTCTTGGCAGTATTCTTGTTAAGAATAGTGTCAAGAACTGTTTGGTCGATTGCTTGGAATAGGTAGTTCTTTACCTTCAAATCCTTTAATTTCATATCATCATTTTTCTTCTGTTGAACATCAGTTTGTACCGATCCACTTGCAGGCTCAACGTATCCAATCTCCACTTGTTCCCACATCTATTTGGATCGGAGAAAGTTCTCCATTAACATCCCCCAGTGATCGTAGTGGCCATTGAATCTCGGAATGGCTGGCTGAAAAAGCTGCTCCCCTCTGTTGTCATGTTGCTTGCAAGGATTGGTTGATGAAGGCTGATGAAGGCTTTGATACCACTTGTAAGGTATAATGAAGGTTTTATGAATGTAAATGTACTGGAATGAGAAGTGTGTATTTGATCATTGACCAGAATTGGCATTATATAGCCAGTGTTACATGTAACAAAATAACAAAGGAAATAACAAAGGGAAATAACAAGAAGCTAACAGAAAGGGAAAACAGAAAAATAACAAAATAACAACAATAATGAAAGATAGTCACAGTTAGTTATTCTAACTGTTTCTCAATGAAAGGACCCCTTCACCAAAACGATATGTCAACCAGGCCCCGAAATTGATCACTTGGTGGAATCATTTTGATCACTGTCTCTATAGCAAAGAGAAAAGGAAAAACCTTGTCAACAGGATGAGAAAAAAGGGCCCAAACAATCAAAAAAACTGAAGGAAGTAACATTCATTGAAAAGGGAGAGGTCGAAACAAAAATTACATGTCAAGGAGAGCAAAGAAATTAAAAAAGCAAAAACAATGAATTCAAGGTTCAGGGTCAATATAGTGTGAACTCCAAAACTGAGAAACTGAGAAAGATGGATTGATTTATTCATGGAAACTATTGATGATCCTAAACCGCAAAGTTTCTAAATAAAATTTATACAACGTGTTTTACGTAAAAAGATTCAAACAATAGTTACACGTGAGAAACAGAAACACCAACAAAACGAAGAAGATCAAGTATAGATACTTTACCTGGTTTCAAGATGTCCTGCAATAGCTGCTTTGCTCAAGCAGTATTATTCAGGAAAAAAAAAACAGAGAGAGAGCAAAAAACACAGGCAGGAGAAGAGAATATGGCTTTAAAAAACAATTTACTGGGAGAATGGAATGGTATAATGAGAAGAGATGTGGAAGAGATGGTTGCAGTGAGTTGAGGTTTAAAGGAGAAAGGAATATTTGAAATATATTGTGGTGGCTGTGTGTTGAAATGCACAGCACTCCCTTATGTGTTGTATATATAGGTGTAGGGTTGTACATGATAACTATCATGTGGTATACTACACATGATCATAACCCTATATAAAGTAAATACAAGATAAATACAAATATATAATAAAATAACAGTCCATAATATGCCCCTCAAGCTGAAGGAGGTGAATCCACATGAAGCTTGGACCGAAAATAAGTAAATGACGCGTGAGGAAGAAGAGGTTTGGTAAGAACATCAGCAAGTTGATCTTGAGAGGAGATGAACCGAACCACAATTTTCTTTTTAGCAACGCAATCATGAACAAAGTGGTAATCGACTTCAACATGCTTAGTGCAAGCATGGAAAATAGGATTTACAGACAAGTAGGTAGCACCCAAATTATCGTACTAAAGTATAGTCATAGGATCTGCGGAAAAACAAAGATCGGATAGTAGGGCCAGAATCCGTAATATCTCAGCAGTACCATCAACAAGCTTTACTTTCCTGCCATAGTTATGCTTTAATTATACATTAAATACTCTGTTTTGTATACACGAAAATGAAAAAAAGAAAGAAAGGGTGTAAGTTCTTTTTGATGCAACAGCAAGTTGTAGTGAGACCGAGGAGAACGTACTGGTTTGACTAATGTTTTTGGTTCACATAGTTTTGACAGCTCTGTCTTCCTTCACTATTTGCCTACAAAAGATCACCAAAATATTAAAAGCCAGAAACTTTGAAGCCCAAAAGCACACTTAAAACCCCGTATCCTGAAGCTCCATAGCAGAAACCTGAGAGCTTGAGTTTAATCCTTGCGTTGACCATGCTACAGTTGTATTGCTAGAATTAGTATTAATGGCAAGACCATTTGCAGTATGTATATATTAATGTATAGATGAGGACACAAATTAACATGGGATATTAAGTATGATAATTATTTTATATAATAAGTGTATAATTATTTTATATTCAATATTCTTTGGATTTTGATACCCTTGTTGAGTATTATGAAAATTACACCCTTCACCAAGATTATGGAGTTTCATGTCTCCCATTGCTGATGAAAATTGAATATAAAATAATATAAAGAAAATGTCATTTTCCTGTCGAGTATTATTAAATGAATTAAAGAGACGTCACAATTAATATTGACTCATCAAATACCATGTCGATATATCCCATGTTAATTTGTTTCCTAATCTATACATTAATATATAAATATATAGAAAAAAGACTTTCATGATGAGTATGGACCACTACCAAAAACCTATCGCTCGTATTTATTTTTTATTCTTTGAGAATTTTAATATTTTTTATTTGTATATTCAAAATATTTTTGAGGATATAAACCATAGAGGCCGGCTATTTAATTGGAAATTATACAAATTTGCAACATAATCAAGAAGATTCCCGGGATCAGTCTTTGATCAACAAAATCAAATCTAAGAAATTCAGTAAACATGAAAAACGAAAAGTAAAATAATAAAAAAGAAGGGCATGGAATTGCATTTTGATTGTTTTGAAACCAGTAGTTGATCTATATGATAAGATTAAGTGAATATTTGAAAGTATGGTTGAGATTGTTTTTGAAAGTTATTTTCGTTCAGAAATATATTAAAATTATTTTTTTTATTTTTTAAAAATTATTTTTAATATCAGCACATGAAAAATAATCTAAAAACACTATTTTTTTAATTTAAAATAAAAAAAAATCAATTTTTTTTAAAAATGATTTTAAAACATAATGCTGAGTTGAAGTGAAATAAAAAAAAAACTAGAATGACAACGTTAAAAAACCCGAGTTAATTTGTGATTTGGTTGATTTGAAAAATCACAATAAAAACCAAGTCAAAACTTGATGATATTTTTTTTAAATGATGTTATTTTTATTATTTTATAAAATGAAAAAAATAAATCGATACAAGTTAATATACTTTACTCATGACTCAAAATTTTCCCAAGATTTACCCTTAATTAGTTTAAAAATATGATTTTACCTCTATGCAAATCCTTCCACAACTTGGAAATGCTGATGACTTGATGAAGCTTAGAACAACGAGGATGAAGATTACTATTTGTATCTTTTTTTTTTCTTTTTTCATTTTTGGGATGGTGAAACACCATCATCCAAAAGAAAATCATAAAAAGAAAACACAATACAACCAGGCTGCAAGAAGCCAGAACATAAACTATGAACAAAACAGCTATGAACAGAATATTTTCTGGAGTTCAAAAAAACACAGACAAAGATACATTTATGTACCAAGACATGCTAAAAAAGCATGGATCTTCAGTGTTATCTAGGACTAGAAAGTTGTTGCGCAGACATGCAAGACATTAATTTGTCAGAACTACTGAAACCAAACTCAATTCTAGATGCCTCATTGAACCTCCTGCCATAGAATCTCAAGAAATTTAACGATTCCTGCCTCGGCTCAGTCAAAGGACTTATACCTTCCAGCATGCTAACAACAGTAACCATTGTTGGCCTCAGGATAGGATCTTCATGCAAGCAGCACAGGGCGACCTTCACCAGCTTCCCAACCTCCTCGTTCATCACCCGTCCCTCAAGCCTCGAGTCTGTGAGCTCCGAGTACCTTTTTTTCTCATGCATTTCTAGCGCGTGTAGGGGGAAATACGCTTGCCTCAGTTCCCAACCTGAAGAGGAAGAAGACGAGCCATTTCCATAGCTGCTATCGTTTTCCAAGCTCGGGCTTCGCGATTGTGCGGCGCTGTTTTTCCTTCCCCTCACAATTTCTAGCAAAACCATTCCATAGCTATAAACGTCAGCTTTATCTGAGATCGTAACGCCTGTTAGCCATTCTAGTGCAAGATATCCATGTGTCCCTCTCATGGTAGTGAAGAGTCTGGATTTTTCTGGGGTTAGCAGCTTTGAAAGACCAAAATCGGAGATTTTGACCTGTAAATTGTCATTCAAAAGAATGTTTTCTGGCTTCACATCGCAATGGATGATCTTGTGCCCACAATAACTATGCAAGTAGGCAAGTCCCCTAGCTGTTCCAAGAGCAATCTCGAACCTTTCTTGCCACTCCAAAACAGGTCCATTGCCGAAGAGAGTTCCCGTCGAGTGATCCTCTGTTCATGTACTTGTACACCAGAAACCTCTGTCTTCCCTGCACGCAAAACCCTTTCAATTTAACAAGATTTACATGGCGAGTACTTCCTATAATCGCAATTTCGGTGCAGAATTCCTTCTTTCCTTGAACACCAACGTTGGTAATCTTCTTGACCGCCACCACGGATTTGTCGAGCGAGTGCCTCTCAGTAAAGCTGTTCCAAAGCCTCCGCTACCAATTTGGGTGCTAAAACTTTCTGTTGCGGACACAAGATCTTCATAATTAAACCTTACTTGCGGGACCGGGACGAAATTATCTCAAGCTCGGATGAAGAAGAATCGCCGCGGCCTAGTTTCGACTTGGCAGTTCTATACAGTCTATTCCTTCTCCAGCATATGAACCCTAAAACAACAATGATAATCAAAAGGACCCCAGATGAAGGTAATAGAATCAAACCTACGATTGGAAATCCTATAGCTTCATTCAGTTTGTTTGCATTCGAAGATACAACTATAGTCTTCACATAGCCTAACCGTTTTCTGTCGGAGCTAGAGGATCCCATGATAGACCCCAAAGGGTTTTCAAGAAGATAACAAGCTGAGGAATTTCCATAGAAGATGCCTAGACAAGAACAATTTCGGGTGCAAAGATCTTGGCAAGCTAACAAACTGATATCCCGTATAGCAGGATCCATAAAACCATTAGCAAAATAGTCTAATTCAGAGCCTAAATTGACATAGAAAACAGAAGAATTCGATTCTTTTCTATCAATACAACCTGAAGGCAAAGCAAGTGAAGCATCTGTCGGCGTGCAACCACTTTTTGAGAGAGGATCACCATGGAAATTTGGTGGACAAGAGCATCTTCCTGAAGTGCATAACCCCATCTTGTTACAAATGAGAGGAATCTTACATTCATCATCAGGGCTCACAAATTCCTGCACCCAATTTTTATCTACAAATTTGCTAACACGAAACTTCCCATCAAACCCTAACAAGATTAATCACAAAGTAAGCTTAATCACAATAGTTGATCTATCGCTTCCAAGCAAGAACAAACCTGCATCGTTCAAGGCCAAAAATGAGACAGGCACCATTGAATTCTATGAACCTGTTGGCTCAGCTGATAGCTTCCAATAACTCATTCTATTCCACTGCAAAACAGCATCACCATCAGTCACCACAAGCCTGTAGTCACCATCCGACTGTCATTATCGGAGGTATAACAGTCCACTAATGTCCCGACAGACCAAACTCTGTCCCATTACAATAGTATCGGTTGGATGATCAAAACTCCCCCATAAAGAAACATTGTTCTGTCAAGCAGTACAAGGTTCCTTGAATCCTGAAGCTGCATAGCAGAAACCTGAGAGCTTGAGTTTAATCCTTGCGTTGACCATGCTACAGATGTATTACTGGAATTAGCAGTAATATTAATGGCAAGACCATTTGAAGTCAAGTATAGCTTATCAGAATCTGAAATGGGGTGGTTCCTGTTAGCTATCCAAATGATAGCATCGGACATAACATGAGTGATACAGAAATAATATGGAGAGTTCTCTTCGAGATTGGATATGGAGGCTATGAAGTTTCCATTAGACGAGATCAAGAAAACACCAAACTGGTCAATGTATTGAAAATGTGAAGCAGTGAATGGTTGTTTGATGGTTTGAATAGTGATGGGGCCTGAAAGGCAGAGGTAAGGAAGGAGTGCGGAAGAGAAGAAGAGGAACAAGGAGGAGGAACCCATAAAGACAGAGAAACCAAGAGAAGATTATAGTAGGTGGTTTGAGGTTTGATTAACATTTGTTTTTCTGAGTTATCAGGAAAGTTTTAAGATTTTGAGAGTTCACATTTGACAAAGGTTTACTGTTTGAGAGATGGTGCTGACCCCATGACAATAGAAAGTTTCTTCCCCGCCAAGTTGCAGTGAAGATGGGTTGGCTTGTCAATGGTGGTTGGATGGAGGATAATAAATAATGGCATCAAACATGGAGGCGGAGGACAAGGTGTCTGTCATTGGGTTGACCAAAGGGGATGTATTCTCATGTCTCCACTTGACAATAATTAGTTTTTTATTCTCATGTCTCCACTTGACAATAATTAGTTTTTTATTCTCATGTCTCCACTTGACAGTAATTAGCTGTTTATTAGTATTGTGGTTAATATTATTTTTATACTTCATATGACTTTTTTTTTGAAGACTATGACACAAAACTATGTAATTATTTAGAGCTGCTTAGAAAATCTTTTTTGTTTTTTATTATAGCACAAAACACTATAAATTGAAGACTATTCTTTTGATTTTTCAACTATGAATTATTTTATAATTGAAGAGAGTTTTTTTTTTTTTTAGTATAATAAAAGATATCTTTGAATTAAGTCATGTGTCAATCAATACTAAATTCTTTTTTAGGTGATTTTAAAGACGTATTTTTCACTCGGTTTAATAGATTAAAAACAATTTAATAAATACATTTTAAATACAAGATGCAAGATCTTATTTTTCTTCTTGACTGCAACACAAAATATTAAAAATTATTTAAAATTGATGACCCAAATGCTAAGTTATCTTGCTTGCAATTCTCATCTTTGATTTAAATCCCAAATGAGGGTTTTAATAAGAAAAAAACTTATAAATACCCGTGTTAGTTGACTAAAAACCAAATGTATCCATCATAGATCCATTCACTGTTAAGAAAAAAGTCAGAATTTGGCTAGGCTAAGGCCAGGGCATGGAACACAGATTGGTAGAAGGTCAGATCTTCTCTTTAATAGTGCCGTCAAGCAAGCAAGTTACAGTGAGACTGAGGAGAATGTGAGAAAAGGTAGTAGCATTTTCAAGTGTTTGGGTTGAGTTTCGAGGAATAACTATGGTTTATGTAAATAGTTGTTTTGCTATCAACTCAGAGTTTGCATTGTGATATTAAAATCTAATTCAGCATGATTCCCTTTTGCTAGATCCAGAGGATCAATTTACTGATATGTTTATAAAGACAGTCTTCAATAAAAGCTTTCATGGCCCGCTTGACAAGTCCACTTGACAAGTTGAACATCAAAGATATCTCTGCATTAACTTGAGAGGAGTGTTAGCGTGAGTTGTGGTTTGACTGAGACGGTGTTGGAATTAACTTTATTTTCCTGCCATAGTTATGCTTTAATTGTATATTAAATACCCTATTTTGTATACACGAAAATGAAAAAAGAAAGAAAGGGTGGAAGTTCTTTTACCCTGAAATCTCTGGTTCGACAGCAAGTTTTAATGGTTAAGAAGTAACCTTAGGTGGATACCATCGTTAGCATTTGAAGAGGCAATAAGCAAGTCAGAAACTAAAGGAAGAGAGAGCATTGCTGATGGTAGACCTGTAGTAGCACAAATCCATAGGATTCAACGTTAATTATAGTCTCAATTTTGACATCTCTGGTATCATCACAAGCAGCCACTGCTAAAAAGATTCCTACATCTAGAAGGGAGCTTAATAAGGTAGGAATCATCACAGCTTCTACACTGGCTGGTCCAGATCATGTAGCTATTTCAATGATATTTATGTATATAAAGGGTCCTGCAAGCTTCCAAGTAGAGAAAATTAAATGATTCTCCATCCCAGACAGTTTAACTTCACCATCTGCGATCCAAATCAGGTCTATTTCCAAAGTAGTTAACCGGAATGATTTCCAGCACTGTGGAATCGTCACCAGTAACTGAAAAGCACTCTAGATCGGTTGACGGGCTCCTTGTTGTATCTACCATAGTTACGCTTTAATTGTACACGAAAATGAAAGTTTTGGTTCACATAGATTTGAGAGCTCTGTCTTCGTTCACTATTTGCTACAAAAGATAACAAGTTCAATTAAATCAACATCATTAATGTTTTTCCAGTTCGATCCGTTAGAATTTGTTGATTTGAACAGTAACTGTTTATAACAGTTACTGTTGGAATTAAAATCTGGAAATTCAAGCTACAGTGGAAAATGGAAGAAGAAGATGTATATTATTAAAATTGAAATTGCCTAATAAATAGGCTTACAGAAACATCAATTCGAATCAAAGACAAACTCTCAACAACCATGAGAGATTATTGGTAAACAAAATCAATTATTCAGCAAACAACTGAATTGGATTTTGCGGAAAATAAATTCAAAATTCAAAATACAAAAGAACAATAAAATTGACTAAAACACTGTCTTCAAATAAGCAATCCAATCTTCAATCAGCATCTTTAGTCTTCAAGGCAATATCTCACATAATTCTAACACTCCTCCTTGAGATTTGCCTTGATTAATCCAAGACTTAATCTTAAAAATTCTAGTCGTGATCTTGGCAGAGCCTTGGTCATCAAATCTGCCAATTGCACATCAGTTGAACAATGAACAATCTTTATGAGTTGATTTTTCTCCGCTTCTCGTAGAGAATGAAATTTCACATTGATGTGCTTAGTCCTCCCATGCTGAACTGGATTTTGTGCAATAGCAATTGCAGATTTATTGTCACAATAAAGCTCGGTTGGTGAGCTTTGAATTTGACCCAAATCAGCTAGGACTTTATTTAACCAAATGGCTTGATTAGCAGCAGCAGCCATGGAAATATACTCGGCTTCAGCAGTTTATTGTGCCACAACATCTTGTTTCTTTGCATTCCAACAAATTGCACCTGAACCAAGAGTGAAAACATAACCTGACGTGCTCTTCATGTCATCAATACTACCTGCCCAATCACTGTCTGCATAACCTGTCAAGCTTACTCCTCCTGTTTTCGAATACATTATCCCCAAATCACTTGTTCCCCGTATATACTTCAACACTCTCTTAGCAACTCCCATATGAATGTTGCTAGGTGAGCTCATAAACCTTGATAATAAACCTGCAGGAAACATTGAGTCAGGTCTGGTTGCTGTTAAGTATAACAGGCTGCCAACCAGACTTCTAAAAGCAGAGGGATCTTCAAGCTTTTCACCATCATGCTTCGAAATTTTCTCATTTTGTGCCAACGGAGAAGCTGCTTCCTTGCATGATTCCAGCTTAAATTTCTTCAACACATCAACAGCATATTTCTTTTGGCATACAAAAATTCTAGTGCTGCTTTGTTGTATCTCCATGCCCAGAAAATAATTCATAACACCTAAGTCACTCATTTCGAACACTTCTTGCATCTCCAGTTTGAACTTACCAAGCAACTTTGTATTACTTCCAGTCACCAGCATATCATCAACATAAAGAGAAATTATCAACTGCTCCTTGTCATCTTCTTGTTTCAAGTACAAAGTTGCTTCACTTTCACTCCTTTTGAATCCTAATTGAATCAAATAAGAGTCAATTCTGTTGTACCAAGCCCTTGGTGCTTGTTTCAATCCATAAAGTGCTTTGTGTAATTTATACACTTTATGTTCTTCCCCAGCCAGTTCAAATCCATCTGGTTGTTGCACATAAATATCTTCAAGAAGTATACCATTTAAAAATACAGACTTTACATCTAAATGGTATACATGCCAGCCCAATTGACCTGCAAGAGCAAGCAATAAACGGATCGTATCATGCCTTGCAACAGGTGCAAAGGTATCACTGTAATCAACACCAGCAACTTGAGCAAATCCCTTGGCAACTAATCTTGCCTTGTGTTTGAACACAGTTCCATCAGGATTGAACTTAGTTCTAAACACCCACTTCACACCAATCCTTTTCTTCCCGTGTGGCAACTCTGTTAAGGTCCAAGTTCCATTCCTTTCGATGGCATTTATCTCGGCCTTCATGGCTTCAACCCAAGCTGGAGACACTGCTGCATCAGTGTATGATGTTGGTTCAGCATGCACTAAATTGCATCTCTCATAAACATCAGCCAATGATCTCACTTTGCAGACATTTGAATCGGTAGTGTCTTCAATTAGCAAGTGTTCTGCGATTTCATCATTTATTTCAGCTTCTGCAGAATCTAGGCTAATTACTCTTGGAACAGCATCAAGAGACTCTCAATCCCAGCTGCAAGTTTCATCAAAGTGCACATCCCTACAAATTTGAATTTTTGATTTATTCAAATTGTAGACTCTGTACCCCTTTGTATCTGCTGCATAACCAACAAGCACACCATTTTCAGCCACTTCATCAAGCTTTCCCCTTCTCTCGGCAGGTACCTGAAAATAGCAAAGGGAGCCAAACATTTTCAAGTGTTTGACAGTGGGCTTGATTCCAGACCAAGCCTCTAGTGGTGTTTGGTTTTGAATAGATTTTGTATGCAATCTATTTAGCAAATAAACTGAAGTGTTGACAGCTTCAGCCCATAAGAATCTCGGCAATTTCTTCTCAAATAGCATGCACCTGGACATCTCCATTATTGTCCTATTCTTCCTCTCAGAAACACCATTCTGTTGAGGAGAATATGGCACAGTCAATTGATGCACAATTCCTGCATCTTGACAGTATGCCGTGAACTCTTTTGATGTGTACTCACCACCATTATATGTTCTTAGCATCATAATCTTCTCACCACTTTGAGTTTCAACCAAACTCTTGAACCTTTTAAACTCAGAAAAGGCTTGTGACTTGGTCTTCAAAAAATGAGCCCAAGTCATTCTACTATAGTCATCTATGAACAAGATAAAATAAGCACTATTGTTCAAAGAAGCTACTCTCATTGGTCCACGAATATCTGAATGAACCAGTTGCAATTTCTTTTCTGATCTATATGATGAAGAAACTGGAAATGGTTTTCGATGTTGCTTACCAATTTCACAGCCTTCACACATCTGCTTGCTGTCACAAATTTCGGGTATTCCATCCACTAAGTCATTGTCATGCAGCATCTTCAAAGACTTATAATTGCAGTGACCAAGCCTTTTATGCCAAATAATACTCTCATCAATTTTGGCACTTAAGGCATGGCCTTCCACAGCAACCAAGTTCAAGTAAAAACTATTTCCTTCCATTTTGATTTTGGCAACAGTTAAATCATTTGAATCTCTAATAAAGCAAGTTCTTCCCTTGAAGGCAACTTCATATCCATTTCTCAACATTTGTGCAACACTCAATAAATTATGATCTAGCTCTGGAATATACAAAACATTGTTAACAATTTTCGTACCTCTTGCTGTTTGGACTGTCACGGTTCCCCTGCCTTTTGCCTCCACAATGTCTCCATTTCCAAGCTTGATTTTTGGTGTTATTGATCTGTCAATTGAGGAGAAGATTGACAGGAATTTTGACATGTGGCTTGTGCAGCCACTTTTAATTAGCCATGTATCTTGTCTGCAAGTGTTGACAGCAGAAATGGCCATGAACAAGTGCTCATCATCATCATCTTTACCTTCTTCAGAAACATTAGCATGTTGTTGAATTTCATGCTGAGGTTGTTTCCTTTTAAGTCTACAATATCTCTCACTGTGGCCATTCTTTTTGCAGAAATCACATTGGATAAGTGATTTGCCTTTGAACCAACAATTTTGCTCAGCATGGTTTGTTCTTTTACAATAAGAACAAGCTGCAAAATTTTGTCTATTAACAGGAACAATAGCTTTATTTTTCGAGAGAGGTGTTTTACCATGGTGGAAATCTTTCTTCTGAAAATTTCCAGCCTTCTTTCCTTTCCAGTTAGCTTGAAATGCACCCTCCCTAACATCATCATCTCTCATTTGAACTCGTTGCTCCTGAATTTGAAGCTTGCTGATTAACTCTGCAATAGATAGAGTTTGCAAATCGCAAGACTCTTCTATTGCAGAGATTTTAGCCTCAAATCTTTCTGGAATTGACATCATAAGCTTCTCCACTATCTTATGATCTTCAAATGTCTCCCCAAGGAGTCTCATTTGGTTGACAGTTCATCAATCTACCGGAATAGGACTTGACATTTTCATTGTCCTTCATCTTCATTAGCTCAAATTCTCTCTTTAATGCAAGGAGTTTGACTGTTTTAACTCTATTGCTGCCTTCAAATTCAACTTGAAGTTTGTCCCAAATCTGTTTTGGTGTCTCAAGATTCATAATCTTGGTGAAAATGTGGTTTGCAATTCCGGAATGCAGACATGTAATTGCCTTGTCTTTCTTCAATTTTTCTTCTTCATGAGCCCTTATCTACGCCAACGTTGGATTCACATGTAGTGGATATGGATCAGCATTCATCTCCACAATGTTCCATAATCCTTGGGATCGCAAGAAAAACTTCATTTTAACAGCCCAAATGTGGTGCTCACCATCAAAGACTGGGACAGACGAGTGAGACGATGAGGATGAAGAAGCCATGGATTTTTAACAAATAAATCTCACTGATTTTTCCTCTCAATCTCTCGTGTTTCACTCAATCTCTCGTGTTTGCACTCAGTAAAATCACTCCAATTTCACTCGCAAAATCACCCTCAGTCCCGTAGGAAGTCAGCTCTGATACCACTGTTAGAATTTGTTGATTTGAACAGTAACTGTTTATAACAGTTACTGTTGGAATTAAAATCTGGAAATTCAAGCTACAGTGGAAAATGGAAGAAGAAGATGTATATTATTAAAATTGAAATTGCCCAATAAATAGGCTTACAGAAACATCAATTCGCATAAAAGACAAACTCTCAACAACCATGAGAGATTATTGGTAAACAAAATCAATTATTTAGCAAACAACTGAATTGGATTTTGCGGAAAATAAATTCAAAATTCAAAATACAAAAGAACAATAAAATTGACTAAAACACTGTCTTCAAATCAGCAATCCAATCTTCAATCAGCATCTTTAGTCTTCAAGGCAATATCTCACATAATTCTAACATTATCTGCCTATAAACTGCAGATTAAATACTCTAGGACACAAACCCTCTATCCATGTATCAACTTCACAAGTAAAAATTTGTGTTTAAAACATGAAGAATGACGGAATCCCCCCAAAAAGGCATGAAAAGCACATTACATGGCTTCTAGAATACTACAGAGAGGTCAAAATATGTGGCCTTTAGAAAATGGACAAGTAAGAACAAAGCTATAATATCAGACTCATGTGCAATTATTGACCAAGCAACATATATAATTAAGTTCTACCTGATCAATCTACAATCCAACTTACAGATTCTTCAACTTACTAATCTTCCACTAATAAATCTATTGGTTGGGATGAATTTCCTCGAGGCTCATCAGCTTGATTAATTGCTGGCCTCTCAAGAGAGCTATCTCTCTCAGATGCTGGACTTGTTCTGTTTCTCGGTATAGTCTCAAATGCATCATGCATAAGCTCAATCTCTTTATCAGTGATGTTATCCATCCAATCTTCGAGCGCTCCAGGGGAAAGAGCACCTCCTTGCTGTGCCATTTCTACATGCCTCCCTCCCTAGTTTTGTTCTTGTGCAGAGGCTGAAATTGGATTCATGATTTTATGGTAAGTATGCTGTCAGAGAGTTGGATGGTTAAAATTCATATCAATCTGACCAAGTTTACAATGCCTTTTATAGGCTAGGAAAATTATAATAATAATTTATTTTTAAAATATTTCTTATTTAAAATATATTAAAATAATATTTTATTCTTGACATCAGTACTCGCAAACAATAAAAAAATAATTTAAACAAAAACTAAAAACAATTTTAAAGATGGTTTCAAAGACTTTACCGCCAAGGAGGTGCTTTTGCAAATTTGCTGGTTGTGAGACTCTGCTTCTCACCATGACATGAACTTCTAGAAGACAGCCAAAAGCATTATAGTTCCTGTAAAGTAATTTTAAATGTTAATTACGACTCCGAATAAATTCTTCTCGTTTGAAGATAAGGCGTTGAAATTGTAATTCTTTTGCTTCCTTGTGAGTCAAACTTAGTGTAGACAACAAGGCTTGAATCAGGAAGAGGTTTGGTTATAAGTAGACAGAAAGATTCAGAGAGACAGGAAGAGGCTATGTACCCGGATCTCCCACAGCAGAGAGACACGAGATGATTCAATTCAATTAGAAAAGGAAGCATAGATCTTGAGAAGAGATCTCTGTAAGCGGGAAGACTAGCTTTTAAAGTCATTGCAATTTGGAAGCAACTTTATGTTTTTTCCTTTTGAGAAGTCAATAGAAATTAGCAGGAAGCTACAGCTTCACCATCCAAAGGTATAAACAGCAAATCCCCTGTACTTTCTTTGTCCGCTATGCAACTCCTGGAAACAAACAATGTCACTTCCATGAATCATTACACTGCTTTAAAGTTTAATCCTTCGGAGAAGTCATGAAATTGTTAGGAAGCTACAACATTACACTTCCATGTTTTTCCTCTTTGTTGTTTTAATTTAATCAATACTGCAAACTTGTTTTTAGTCTGTCAGTAAAAGCTGGTGTGATAATGCAAAGCAGCAATTAATTGATTGACATGTAGGAGGAGGATTTACATATTCACCATTTTACTCTAAGGAAATAAAACACATAAGATGAAATCTTTAAATCTTAATTGGTCATTCACCATTTTTTTATGGTTTCATACTTTGATATTATTGGAAAATTAAGGCAGTGATTCTGTAGACTTGCTTTATGGGATTGTTATCATTTAATCTAACAAAATTGATTAAATGGGGCTTAATTTGTGTTAATCAAGATGCAGTCTCTGTACGATCTCTCGTTTTCCTTTGTATTTTTTTTTTGAGTTCTAGCTAGATTCAAAAACAAAGACAGCATCAAAATGAAGTATATATAAATACTTTACCTGGATTCAAAAGAATCTGAAGCTAATGTTGAAATTCTGGGAAATCTGATCTGGAAATGTAAGCACAAGAATATGAGAAAGAGTAGTCAAACTAGTCACCTATCAAGCTGACAAGAGGAACTCAAAAGACAAAAGAAACCTTGAGAGCAGCTGTTTTTAAGAGAAGTAGTTGAAGTTGATACCAAAATGAGCATGTAATAACAACGCTATGATATGAGTTGAATTCAGTTGTATAACTAAGGTACCTGATCAATCAATAATCTTACTCGCAAATTCTACAACTAGACAGACACTTCTATTTGCAAGAACCAAAACAAATAGGCGTGGAAACAAAATTAGTAGTAGACAAACAAGAAAACAAAGTAGAATTTTCCTTGCAAGAAAGCAAGAAAGCTGTCTGAACTCCAGATGAGATGTTTATATTCAATCAGAAACAGGAAGCACAGGTCATCTGAAAGGCTAGAGAAATTTGGTGAGGGAAATTAGGAAGTCAATGGTATACAGAGAGAGATCAAGCAGAAGATAATGCCAATGTTGCAGTATGGCCAGATCAAGATCATGTAGTATGGTCTGTGTAAATAGTTATACTGATATTGGTTTTGCTATCAACTCAGGAATCACATTTCATTCAATATATTAACATTTAATTCAGCATGATCGAATAAAATACATTGAGATAAATCGACATTTCATTCAATAAATTCTCTAATAAAGAGTTATTTGTTTCCCTTTTGTTAGATCAGAGGATCAATTTACTATATGTTTATAAAGACAGTCTTCAATAAAAGCTTTCATGAGATTAACCAAACTATGCATTGAAACAAAGGAGGAGCTTAATAAGGTAGCAATCATCACACCTCCTACACTGGCTGGTCCAGATCCTGTTGCTATTTCAATGATATTTATGTATAAAGGGTCCTGCAAGCTTCCAAGTAGAGAAAATTAAATGACTCTCCATCCCAGACAGTTTTAACTTCACCATCTGCGATCCAAATAAACCTCCTCACAGACCTCAACACTTCCAAAGTAGTTCACCGTAATGATTTCCACCACTGTGGGATCGTCACCAGTAACTGAAAAGCACTCTAGATCGGTTGACGGGCTCCTTATTGCCAGTATTGTCAGCATCTAAATCATCAGTATTGATATCATCAGCATCATCAGATTAAGAATGAAAAGATGCGAAGCGCACATCCTCAGCTCTGGTCTTGTAGGCATAACATCTCAAGAATTAAACAATTGTAGATAGAAGGCATGCACACTCCCAGGTCTCTCATAGTAACCATTCCAAATCCATGATAATCATCGATCTCAAAAGAAAAAGAAGTAATCCAGCTCTTCGCAGAAAAATATTTCACAACTCTGAAAACTTGGATCAATGTTTGATGATAGCGAATACAAAAGAGGCAATATGCTTCTTTCCAGTCCTCAAAAATAAGAGCTCTGTCTTCCTTCACTATTTGCCTACAAAAGATCACCAAATTATTAGAAGCTAGAAACTAAAAACAATTTTAAAGATGCTTTCAAAGACTTTACCGCCAAGGAGGTGCTTTTGCAAATTTGCTGGTTGTGACCCTCTGCTTCTCACCATGACATGATCTTCTAGAAGACAACCAAAAGCATTATAGTTCCTGTAAAGTAATTTTAAATGTTAAATACGACTCCGAATAAATTCTTCTCGTTTGAAGATAAGGCGTTGAAATTGTAATTCTTTTGCTTCCTTGTGAATCAAACTTAGTGTAGACAACAAGGCTTGAATCAGGAAGATGTTTGGTTATAAGTAGACAGAAAGATTCGGAGAGACAGGAAGAGGCTATGTACCCGTGTATCCCACAGAGAGTAATATTTTTTGTGCTCAATTCAAGAGAATTATATGAAATTGTCCGACATGAGACTCGGAGAAATTGGGATTACTCGAAGAATCCACCGGTTCTTGTGCCGGGGGGCTCCAAACCCGAGCTATGCGAGTGTGGATCCTTTAGCTTTCCCGCATTCATCTTCTCGTCCTCGAAATGCCCGAGCAACGGACATTCCGCAGGTCAAGGAAACTATTATCTTCCATGTTAACCAGTTGAGCTGAAACAAAAATAATACCAAACCTCCTCGCAGGTCTGCCAAAAGGAATCATTCTAGATCCATCATAACCATTGATCTGAAAAGAATGTCAAGCAATCAAGCTCTTTGTAGCAAAATAATTCTCAACGATCAATATTTGATGGCACAGAATCGAAAAGAGACAAGTGCAGTTCAACAGAGAATTCACAATCTTTAAAATTCAAAGATGATTACAGACTGAAAGAAAAGAACTCAACATACGGGGTTTACGTGGGTGGTTATGTTGGTGAGAACTTTCAGAAATGGACTAGACAATTGATTCTCCATAAGAGAGCTGCATAGATATAATACGCAAGGATGAAACTTGAGGTTAATCTTCTAAGTTTTAAAGAGAGGAGGAAAAAAAAGAAGGGATTTTTTGTACAAATAATAAATAAATAAACAGAGGGAATCAAGTTTTTAAGGTAGGAATGATAAACAAAATGAGTGTGTGTGTGTGTGTGTATATATATATAAATTTTAATGAGCGAAAAGGATGCAGATGTATTCACAGGTTTTATTTTTTCTAGAATAACAATCATCAAATATGCTTTTTTAGGATGCTTATTAAATAAGATAAAATTCTACCTTAACTATAAAACAAAATAAAAAACCAAAATTACGAAAAAAGAAGAAGCATGAAATCCAATAATAAAAAGGAATATCATAAACAAGAAGTTTGTTTTAGGTAAAATATAATAATACACACACCAATCATTGAATAGTAGTTGAGGTTAATTCATTAAACTCAAATAGAGGTATTATGACAGAGAAGAGAGAGAGGGGAATTAAGAGACAATGCTTACCAATGAAAACTCCACAAAGGGACGAAGGCCATCACTAGCGTTTTGAAAATAACTCACTACAATTTCAATGTTAAATCCAAAAACCATACAAAGGGACAAAGGACATCCTTGGCGTTAGGATGCTCCCACTCCACTACTGACTCCCACCATTCTTTTGGTTGTATATCAATTCCTTTAATAGAAGGGGGAGGAGATGGCTGGCCATTTTCAAGCAACGGAAGAAAAATTGGAATCCTCTTCAGCTTCTCACAATACAATACAGTAATTTCTTCCAGAGAATCGGATATCTGTTTTGCTCTACAAATGCTTTTTAGTTCTGGTAAATCTCTCAAGTACAGTCCTATTAACTTGGGAAGTTTGAATTCGCTGCTAATGCTTTCTTCACCCATAACCTCTTCTTCATATGATCTTGTTCCTCCTACTATCTCCTCCATTTTCCCACAGTCTTCAACATTAATACTTTTCAGGTTTGTGAGAGAACTCCAAGAAGACGGAACCAGGATTTCCATGCTATTGCATTGCGATACTCTAATTTCTTGGAGAGAATCGCAAATCAGTTTTGCACTACAAATGCTTTTCATTTCTGGTAATCCTCGCAATATCAATTCTCTTAACTTTGGGAGTTTGAATTCGTTGCTTTCTTCACCCATAACCCCTTCTTCATCTGATCTTGTTCGTCCTATTATCTCCTCCATTTTCTCACAATCTTCAACTCTAATCGTTTCCAGGTTTACGGGAGAACTCCAAGAAGATGGAAATAGGATTTCCATGCTATTGCAAAGATTTATGCCAATTTTATGGAGAGAATCGCAAATCAGTTTTGAACTGCAAATGCTTTTCAGTTCTTGTAATCTCTGCAATGTCAGTTCTCTTAACTTTGGGAGTTTGAATTCACTGCTTTCTTCACCCATAACCCCTTCTTCATTTGATCTTGTTCCTCCTATTATCTCTTCTATTTTCCCACAACTATCAACATATATCTCTTCTAGGTTTACAAGACAACTCCAAGAAGATGGAACCAGGATTTCCATGCTATTGCAGTTCGATACATCAATTTTTTGGAGAGAATCGCAAATCAGTTTTGAACTGCAAATGCTTTTCAATTCTTGTAATCCGCTCAATGTCAGTTCTCTTAACTTTGGGAGTTTGAATTCGCTGCTTTCTTCACCCATAACCCCTTCTTCATCTGATCTTGTTCCTCCTATTATCTCCTCCATTTTCTCACAATCTTCAACTCCAATCTGTTCTAGGTTTATGAGACAACTCCAAGAAGATGGAACCAGGATTTCCATGCTATTGCAGTTCGATACATCAATTTTTTGGAGAGAATCGCAAATCAGTTTTGAACTGCAAATGCTTTTCAGTTCTTGTAATCTGCTCAATGTCAGTTCTCTTAACTTTGGGAGTTTGAATTCGCTGCTTTCTTCACCCATAACCCCTTCTTCATCTAATCTTACTCCTATTATCTCCTCCATTTTATCACAATTTTCAACTCTAATCACTTCTAGGTTTACGAGACAACTCCAAGAAGATGGAACCAGGATTTCCAAGCTATTGCATCCATGTACATCAATTTTTTGGAGAGAATCGCAAATCAGTTTTGAACTACAAATGCTTTTCATTTCTGGTAATCGTAGCAATATCAGTTCTCTTAACTTTGGGAGTTTGAACTTGCTGCTTTCTTCACCCATAACCCCTTCTTCATCTGATCTTGTTCCTCCTATTATCTCTTCCATTTTATCACAATCATTAACTCTAATCTCTTCTAGGTTAACGAGACAACTCCAAGAAGATGAAACCAGGATTTCCATGCTATTGCAGTTCAATACATCAATTCGTTGGAGAGAATCGCAAATCAGTTTTGCACTACAACTGCTTTTCAGTTCTGGTAATCTATGCAATCTCAGAGATCTTAACTTTGGGAGTTTGAACTTGCTGCTTTCTTCACCCATAACCCCCTCTTCATCTGATCTTGTTCCTCCTATTATCTCCTCCATTTTCTCACAATCTTCAACTCCAATCTCTTCTAGGTTTACGAGACAACTCCAAGAAGATGGAACCAGGATTTCCATGCTATTGCAGTTCGATACATCAATTTTTTGGAGAGAATCACAAATCAGTTTTGAACTGCAAATGCTTTTCAGTTCTTGTAATCCGCTCAATGTCAGCTCTCTTAACTTTAGGAGTTTGAATTCGCTGCTTTCTTCACCCATAACCCCTTCTTCATCTGATCTTGTTCCTCCTATTATCTCCTCCATTTTCTCACAATCTTCAACTAGAATCTCTTCTAGGTTTACGAGACAACTCCAATAAGATGGAACCAGGATTTCCATGCTATTGCAATTCCATACATCAATTTTTTGGAGAGAATCGCAAATCAGTTTTGAACTGCAAATGCTTTTCAGTTCTTGTAATCTGCTCAATGTCAGTTTTCTTAACTTTGGGAGTTTGAATTCGCTGCTTTCTTCACCCATAACCCCTTCTTCATCTGATCTTGTTCCTCCTATTATCTCCTCCATTTTCTCACAATCTTCAACTAGAATCTCTTCTAGGTTTACGAGACAACTCCAATAAGATGGAACCAGGATTTCCATGCTATTGCAATTCCATACATCAATTTTTTGGAGAGAATCGCAAATCAGTTTTGAACTGCAAATGCTTTTCAGTTCTTGTAATCCGCTCAATGTCAGTTTTCTTAACTTTGGTAGTTTGAATTCGCTGCTTTCTTCACCCATAACCCCTTCTTCATCTGATCTTGTTCCTCCTATTATCTCCTCCATTTTCTCACAATCTTCAACTAGAATCTCTTCTAGGTTTACGAGACAACTCCAATAAGATGGAACCAGGATTTCCATGCTATTGCAATTCCATACATCAATTTTTTGGAGAGAATCGCAAATCAGTTTTGAACTGCAAATGCTTTTCAGTTCTTGTAATCCGCTCAATGTCAGTTTTCTTAACTTTGGTAGTTTGAAGTCGCTGCTTTCTTCACCCATAACCCCTTCTTCATCTGATCTTGTTCCTCCTATTATCTCCTCCATTTTATCACAATCGTCAACTAGAATCTCTTCTAGGTTTACGAGACAACTCCAAGAAGATGGAACCAGGATTTCCATGCTATTGCAATTCCATACATCAATTTTTTGGAGAGAATCGCAAATCAGTTTTGAACTGCAAATGTTTTTCAGTTCTGGTAATCTATGCAATCTCACAGATCTTAACTTTGGGAGCTTGAATTCGGTGTTGTTGCAGTTGATTTCTTCACTCATAAATCCTTCTTCATCTGATGTCGTTCCTCCTATTATCTCCTCCATTTTCTCACAGTATCTAACCTCAATCCTTTCTAGATTTACGAGGTTTGGTACCAAGACAAGAGGTAACAACTTCTTCATACTTCTACAACTATAAAATTTAAGCTCTTTAAGAACAGAAAATATACCATTATAAGATGGAGACAGTATGAAACCAAGTTCTCCAAGCTATTGCAATCCTCAATGCGGATGAACTCCAGTTCAATAAACAGTTGTTGAATGTCATATGGAAACATGACTTGAAAATCTCCATCTCTATTGTTACACAAATTACCCAAGCAAAGTGCTTTACTTATGCCATAACCACACTTCATTACACTATAACCATATATATTCCGTAGTCCTACAGCAATACGGTATGAACTTAGTGACTGGGTCTTATTCCGAGAAGTGAGATACTCCACAAAGTCAGATAGACCTTCAAAACGGCATGCCAAACTTTCCAACTCCCTCAAGCATCCTACTTCCTTTCCTTTAACTGTTACTGGACCATATGTTCCAGCAATTGACTTATCCTCTAGTATAAAGACTTGCAGGTGAGAGAGTTTTGGTAATACCCCACAAGGAAACTCCTTTTCACCACATCCATTCATCCTTAGATACCTTAGGCTGGATAGACATTGCAAGCCTTGAGGCATCTTTTCAAGTGCCGTAGTACTAGAGAGATCTAACCTCTTCAGTGCTCCGAGCTTTTCTAATGATGGTACATGCCTTAATTTGTTGCATTCTTTAAGCAATAATGCAGTGAGAGTCACAAGTTCAGAGACAGAATCAGGCAATTCTACGATGTCTGTGCAAGACAAATCAAGAACCTTGAGCCCATACAGTTGTGTGAAAAATGAATCTGCAATAAATTGCAACCATGTATTATCACATAGCAATAGAGTTGAGAGATTGGGACATCTTGGTGAATGGCTAGAAGGAATTTCCAGGAATTGACAACGCTTCAGAGAGACTCTCACTAGATTCTCTTTCCACATATCCACAACAGGTAATCTATACTCCCCAACCATGACAGGAGAGTTCATTTGGAATATTTGGTGGGCCATGTCCCTAATCAAGTCATGCATCTTAACACATCTACGATCATCGTTACTCCGAGCAGTTTCTAATAAACAAACATTTTCAAGTTTATTAAGCATAGTGTGGCCCTCGTCAAATGCTGCTTGCCTGCTCCTCATATCTTCAATTATTCCCTCATCAATCAAATAACCTATCAGCTCCTCCCTTTCAATCACATAATCTTCTGGAAATAATGCACAGTATAGAAGACATTGCTGTAGCGCTGAATCATAATCCAACCGATCATAACTTATCCTCAACACCCGGAATAAATCATCTTCCATGTCTATAAATTTTGATCCTCTCAATTTCTCCAATGTATTCCTCCACTCATGTGGGTCATCCACTCCCCTCATGCATCCTGCCATTGTAATAATTCCCAATGGCAAACCAGCACACTCCCTTACAACATCCACAGTAATTTGTTCCACTTCTGGAGAAAGTGCTATGTCATGTCCAAGTGTCTCAATAAACAATGTCCAAGCTTCCTCCTCCAAAATAGGTTGCACTTTGATGGCGTGTTGGGTTTTCATCTGTTGACAAATCTTTTCTGATCGAGTTGTAAGAATCAGCTTGCATCCCTCAGCTTGGTCAGGAATTCCCAGCTTTTGTAGGTCAAAAGCCTTCCACAAATCATCTAAAATCAAAACCCATTTATGTTGTTTCTTCATTAATTCTTTTTTCAGCGCGACCACTCTATGCAGCTCATCATCTTCATTAGAAAGATCTAAACCAATACGCCTTGCCAAACTTGTCTGCAATCTATTAATGCTGGTATCTTGTGATGCAGTAATCCAGTAAACACGAGTCTCTGGTCTTTCTAGAAGCTGATTATGTAAGTGTGTCACCAATGCCGTCTTTCCCACTCCGCCCATCCCATAGATGCCAATACTTGAAACTTCATCGCCCATCAACAAAGACCAGATAAACTTCTTATTGTCTTCGAATGCTTGACCCACCAGCTTTCTCGTCGGTAGTTCATCTTCTTTGATCTCATCTGTGCTACCTACAAGCCCTCCATAAGAGCTAGCTCCTGCACCAGGCTGCGCTACTCCTCCAATCCTATTCTCTATATCATCCCTCTCAAGGGATTGAACAATCTCCTCCCAACTTTTTGCATACATATTTGGTTCTTGTATCCTTGCTCCATCTACTATCAAATTGTCTACTTCATTGTTTTGCTCTTGTTGACTGGTCAAAATGGCAGTATGATTGCCATAGACTCCAAAAGAGCTTGCACCTATGCCATGCTGCACTAATCTTTCTATTGCTTCTCTTCTATTATAATTTTCATCAATTGTGGGAGGGACAATTCTGTCAAAATGCTGAGCAGATCCTTCACCAGTGTTTTCCATGTCTAAATGCAAACAAACTCTCCCTTCCTCCCCACCTTGTTCCATGCCCTGAACTCCCACCTGCGCCCTTCCAGCATCCACAAACAAATTGTCACGTTCTGCGTTGCTTTGTTGCAAGACTTGATTACTGACATCATTGTTTACTGATGGAGAACAAAGTTGATCATTTGTTGGTTGGGATGGATATCCTCGAGGCTCATTAGCTTGATTAAATAATGGCCTCTCATGAAAGCTGCCTATCACTAGAAGCTCCATGTCTTCAGCAGTGATGCTAGCCATCCATTCTTCATCAAGTGAAAGATCTTCTCGTTGGTGTGCCATCATCATTTCATTGTTCTGTTGTTGTGCTGAAGCTGAAATTACATTAATGACCTCGTTATTGCTTGAGCTTGCTCCAGTTTTAAGTTTCTTCTCTGGAGGGCTATCAATTGCTGCAAGCGCTGCTTCTTGGAGATCTTGAGGCACTTGTCCACAAATTCTAACACCACGGCCTTTAACTCCTGCTAAATGGAATTTGATCCTCGAAATGGAAGTATTTTTGGCAAATTCATGCCCACAAAATGTACACCTCTTTCGATCATCATCCATCATCTCAGCATATTCCCAGAAAGATTTGTCAACATGATGCAAAACTGGATCATTCTGTCGAAGCATTTTGACAAGTGGCTCTGTAGAAAAAACACAAAAAGATCAGTCATCATGATTCCAAAACAGATCGATCAGGGTCAAAATATTGAATGGAAGCTACATTAATTGTAAAAGGGAAGGTTGAAACTGAAATAACAAGTTAAAAAAAGTAAAAAAATGAAAAAAAGAAAAAACAATGAATTCAAGGATCATAAGAACTGAGAAACAAAAATTTATTTAGTTTTGGGAACTACAGAAAATGATCCAATCTCCAAAGTTTCTCAATAAAATTTCTACACTTGAAAGATCCAAACAATAATAATATGGGAAGAAAAAAAGAAAATATACTTGGATCAGCTATTGTTGTTCTTCAGGTGCTGGTTTACTGAAGCAGTATATATTTAGAAGAAGAAGAAGAGATCAGAGAAGAGTAGTATCGATTAAGCTAGTTCATTCTGATGAGATGTAAAAAGGAAAGTTGTTGAATTATTTGACAATAAGGAAGTCGGCAACAACTTTACTAATTGTTCATAGTTTCATTGCTCTGTTTATTACAAGTCAATTCAACTTTACTGAAAAATAAATAAAGGGGTTTTTCAATGTTACAAGTCTATTCAAGTTTTTAACCGGGTGTGAATTCTCTTTATTTTTGTTAGAACTAAATAAGGCAAGTCGAGTAAAGTTTAAGAAATAAGGAGATCAATGAAAGGGATCAAACTCCAAAGTTTCTCAATAAGATTTCAACAACTTGTGTTTTACTTAAAAAGATTCAAATTAACAATAGTAACATGTCAAAAACAAACACAACAACAAAATGAAGAATATATAAATACTTCACCTGGATTCAAAAGAATCTGAAGCTAATTGCTGAGTGAGTTAACGTGTGGACGCACCCCAATGTTGAAATTCTGGGAAATCTGATCTGAAAATGTAAGCACAAGAATATGAGAAAGATTAGTGAAACTAGTCACCTATCAAGCTCACAAGAGGCACGCAACAGACAAAATAAAACCTTGAGAGCAGCTGTTTTTAAGACAAGTAGTTGAAGTTGATGGTAATATGAACATGTAAGAACAAATCTATAATATGAGCGTTGAGTTCTAAAATAGATTAAGCAACATACATAATCAAGCTCTGCCTGATTGTTTAATCTACAACCAGATGGGTAATCTTATTTGAAAAAAATTAGGGGTAGAAAAGCAAGGAAAGAAAGTAGTATTTACCTTGCAAGGAAGAAAGATGTGTTGAACTTAATACGAGATGGTTCAATTGAATCAGAAAAGGAAGCACAGATTTTGAAAAGAGATCTCTCTAAGTCATTGCAAATTGGCAGGAAGCAACTTTGTGTTTTCTTCTTCGGAGAAGTCAATAGAAATTGGCAGGAAGCTACGACTTCACCTTCCAAAGGTATAAACAGCAAATCCCTTGTGCTTTCTTTGTCCGGTATGCAAAGACTAGTTTCTCTGCCTCCTGGAAACCACCAATGTCACTTCTATGTATCATTACACTACATGAAATTGGTAGGAAGGTACAACATTACACTTCCATCTTTTCCTTTTTGTTGTTTTAATTTAATCAATACTGCAAACTTGTTTTTAGTCTGTCAGTAAAAGCTGGTGTGATAATGCAAAGCAGCAATTCATTGATTGACATGCAGGAGGAGGATTTACATATTCACCATTTTACTCTAAAGAAATAAAACACAAGGAGATACACATAAGATGAAATCTTTAAATCTTTCAACATTTTGTTATGGTTTCGTACTTTGAAATTATTGGAAAATTAAAGCACTGATTCTGTAGATTTGCGTTACGGGATTGTTATAATTTAATCTAACAGAATTGATTAAATGGGGCTTAATTTGTGTTAATCAAGATGTAGTCTCTATGTGATCTCTCGTTTTCCTTTGTATTTTTTCTTTATCTCAGCGCACGAGTTCTAGCTAGATTCAAAAACAAAGACAGCAACAAAATGAAGAATATATAAATGCTTTACCTGGATTCAAGAGAATCTGAAGCTAAGTGAGTTAACATGTGGACGCACTCCAATGTTGAAATTTTGGGAAATCTGATCTGAATATGTAAGCACAAGAATATGAAAAAGAGTAGTCAAACTAGTCACCTATCAAGCTGACAAGAGGCACTCAACAGACAAAAGAAACCTTGAGAGCAGCTGTTTTTAAGACAATTAGTTGAAGTTGATACCAAAATGAGCCTGTAAGAACAACACTATAATATGAGTTCAATAATTTAACTAATTGAACCAAGAATCTTACTCGCAAATTCTACAACCAGACGGGCACTTCTATTTGGAAGAGCCAAAACAAATAGGCGTGGAAACAAAATTAGTAGTAGAAAAACAAGAAAAGAAAGTAGAATTTACCTTGCAAGCAAGCAAGATAGATGGCTGAACTCCAGATGAGATGATTCGATTCAATCAGAAACAGGAAACACAGGTCATCCGAAAGGCTTAAGAAATTTGGTGAGGGAAATTAATTATTGTATTGTTTAATAAGAAGGAAGTTACTTGGAAGGAAGCGACAGCTTTCCTACCACAGATTATATTATAAGATATAGCAAGTTGCTTTTAACCTTTAATTATATGCAAGTTCTGCATTGAACTTTAATTAAGGGGATGATTTCTTATGATTGCATTCATTAATAATAACCTAATATCGAGGGAAGCAGTGAGTCCTATGCACATGTCCATAAGTTAGGGCTGCCTTATTTTTTTCTATCCATTATTACTATTATTTTCCATGGACGGGGAGAAGAAAAAAAAGGTCCATGTATGTGGATGAACAAAAGGTCAATGGTGTGGCTAGAACACTAGGGTATTCATGGAAGATAATACGCGTGTTCATTTTTGCCTCATACTTTCGAAAATTTTATTTTTTGAATTGGTGAAAAAATCGATGGAATTTCTATATTTTATATGGCTTGCTGTGGGAATGAGTCTTAGAGCCATTCGCACGACGTAAAACCAAGAGTACAAAACTGTGGAGGAAGACATAATCCTTCGATTCATTCTTCTCCAAATACAGTAGGAAAAAAACATCAGTGATACCGTAAATTGCTCGATAAATAATAATAAAGAAAGCAACTTGATTTTCCTGTGCAAAGAAATCGGAAATACTATCCATGTCTCCTGGAAATGTCGAAAATGACCCTGGTCACAGGGTTAATTTTTTCAGCCATGGGGTAAAATAGTAATTTTATTGTCACAATCCTCAGTGAATTGTGTCTATGTGAACAGTAAAAAATTACACGGTAATATAGCCACGCCATTTATATTATAAGTAGTTTATTACAAGTTATAGTGCGTCTGAGGAGAGTGTGAGAAATAAAAAGTAGTAGCATTTTTAAGTGCTGAGGATGAGTTTCGAGGAATAACTATGGTCTATGTAAATAGTTATAGTGAGATTGGTTTTTCTATGAACTCAGGAATGAGTTTGCATTGTGATAATAAAGCTGCAATTCCAATATATTAAAATCTAATTCAGCATGATTGAATAAAATACAGCGAGTTATTTGTGGTTTCCTGTTATAAAATGCAAGTTCATATCGCAATTCCAATATATTAAAATCTAATTAAGCATGTCTTTCCCTCCATTTTCTTTCTATAGGAAAACAAGGTTGCTGTAGTCAAGAAGGAAGCTGCTAGGAAGGAAGAGAAACCGACAGCTTTACCCACTAAACATTATATTATAGCAAAACAAAAGACGAAAGAATTTGGCAGGAAGCTACACCTTCACCACTTGATATAATTTTTTATGGCTGATATAGAATGATGGAAGAACAGAGTGAATGAACACTTGAGATCCATTATGAAAATAAAAATGTATTCTTTCTGTAACACCAAAACACGCATACAAGGTTTTGTCATGCATGGCATATGGCTTGTAGAATATTACAGAGAGCTCAAAATTCGTGGATTCAAATTAAGTTGTCGGGATTAAGATCTCGATGCATGAGACCAAGTGAACCACAAGCCTCAAAAACACCAACGATATTCCTTGTCTTAGCAGAACAGAGGACATAACTGAAACAGCGCAAGAGTGCTTCAGAATATGCTTTCTTTCCGAACTTCATTAAATAAGAGGCTTCTCATCCTTCCCCATCCTCCTACAAAAAGATCACCACGTAATTAAAAGTCATAAACTTTGAAACCAATCAAATTCTCAAAATTAATTAACTTCGATTTTTTTGTGGGTTCACTCAAAAATACAATCCATCAAATCAATCAGAATCAAGACTAATCGTTCAAAACCATGCCGTGAGGGGTCTACCTTAATTGAGTCCCACAACCATTGTTCTAGCTAGCTAGTTGGTTTAACTGACCCTGACTATGCTGTTACTCTCTGCTTTTGGCAAAGAAGTGGGCTCATCAAAAGCATCTGAAGCTAATTGCTGGGTGAGTTCATTTTTATTTTATTTTGATTAAAAATTAACTAAAGTTGCATATAATTAAAAGCTTCAACAAAAGCAGGAGAAGCAACTTATTGAACTTGGTGAGTTAACGTGTGGACCCACCCCAGTGTTTAAACTTTGAAAATGGTAGGTACAACTTTAGCAAAGGAAAGCAGCAAGCTGTGTTCCACCATTTTCGATCCTTTTTGTTACACTGTAACTTGTTTATGCTGTTACTCCTTTTCTTTTGGCAAAGAAGGGGGCTCATCAGCTAGAGAGAAAAGATGGAGAGTCTAACAGTGTTTAAACTTATTTTTTATTGAAACAAAACAGTGTGTTTTATCCCTTTTGAATGTTCCAAAGTCACCACAAATGGTCTCACCCACCAACAATTGATATCAAAACCTCGTTCGTAAAAAACAGTAAAAAATTTGGGATACATTTGATTTTCAAGTTTGTCAAAAACGAATTTTGATCATTCCACAGTGAAGAACTCTTTAATACGAACTCGCCAATGCAAAAATCAGCCTTATTGGAAAAAGGGGTGTTCAAAAACGAATTTCTGCATTGTTGCCCAAGCGCTCCAGAAGTAGACGACGACTGAGGTCCACGCATTCCATATTTGAGTTGTCAAGCCGAGCCGCTACCGCACCGAGCCAGGCCGGATTTGTTCGTGGTCCATTTTTCAAAATTCAATTCCCAAAAGGTGATACAGTCATTTCAATAATACAATGAATATAGAAAATGCTTATACACTCATCCCAAAGCTGACTAAATATAATTACGATAATTGGTGTATCAGAATGAAGAAATTTCTTGGCTCACAAGAATGCATAGAGATTGTGGATTATGGTTATGATGAACTAGAGTCTAGAGAAGTAGAGGATGCTCTACAAAAAGCACTGAAGCAAGTTCTCAAAAACAATAAAAAAAAAGACAACAAAGTCAAGATCATCATTTATCAAGGTCTTGTTGAAGCCACGTTTGAGATCATCATTTCTGCAGAAAATTCAAAAGATATATGGGAGGCTCTCCAACAAAAATATAAAAGTGTTGACTGAATCAAGAAAATTCATCTTCAATCTTTGCGAGGTGAATTTGAAACATTACAAATGAGATCCTCAAAAACTGTTTCTGATTATCACACAAGAATTATGGTGATAGTCAATCAGATAAGACGAATAGAGAAGGCCTCATGGATGCTTAAATTAGTTTGCTAATACCTCATAGTCAATCTGATTAAGATATTTGAATAATGAGTTTGTGTGTAAGCTTGAGTTCACATAGGTATAAAACCCTGGATGGGACCTTGTATATGCCGATCATGGATACGGGAATCGAGTATTTTTTTATCCTGCTATTTTTCTGGATATTCATTCCTAATAACCATCCATGTAGTATTAATGGCAATAAATGGACAATGGGACAGACTTTTGGTTGATGCTTGTTAAGGATAGCAAAACCCAATTAACTTGAGGAATTTTACCATTTGGAATGCCATTATTAGATTTCAGGTTCTATCAACAAAGTCAATAGAAATTGGCAGGAAGTTACAATACCTGCCAAAGGTTGATAGAAAAATGAACAAGTAAGAACAAAGCTGATAATACGAGTTTGAGTTCTAAAATAGATTAGGTTCTAACAGATCAATCAAGAATCCTACTTGCCAATTCTACAACCACATGGGCACTTTTATTTGGAAGAATCAAAACAAATAATATTAACAATGAATTTGATATGAAATCTACAAGGCATGGATTATAAAAACCAAGAAAGATCAATTTGTTTATATATTTGGAAACTAATGACGATCCTAACTCCAAAGTTTCTCAATAAGATTTCAATAACTTGTGTTTTACTTGAGAGGATTCAAACAATAGTAACATGTCAAAAACAAAGACAGCAACAAAATGAAGAATAAATACTTTACCTGGATTCAATAAATATTTTTTTTTGGATTAAAAACTTTACTGAAGGTGCATATAATTAAAAGCTTCAACAAAAGCAGGAGAGACCAATTATTGAACTTGGTGAGCTAACGTGTGGACCCACCCCAGCGCTGAAATTTTGAAAAAGCTCATCTGAAAATGGTACAAGCAGTGTTCCACAATTATTGAACTTGGTGAGTTAACGCTGTAACTTATTTTAAGTCTGTCAATTATTTGAGATGCAACAATGCTGCTCTCTCTGCAGACAGCATTTTCATGAACAGAAGCTAAAACAATAATATTATCTGTATTTGAAATTTATGATGTTTTTGACATCTCTAATATCATCACAAGCAACCACTGCTAAAAAGATTCCTACATCTTAATATCATCCATGAGATTAACCAAACTATGCAATGAAACAGAGGAGGAGCTTAATAAGGTAGCAATCACCACATCTTCTACACTGGCTGGTCCAGATCATGTTGCTATTTCAATGTATAAAGGGTCTTCCAAGTAGAGAAAATTAAATGACTCTCCATCCCAGACAGTTTAACTTCACCATCTGCGATCCAAATAAACCTCCTCACAGACCTCAACACTTCCAAAGTAGTTCACCGTATTGATTTCCACCGCTGTGCGATCGTCACCAGCAACTAGCCCCCGAGGGGTTAGTGTGGCGGACAAACCACTGGGATGGCCAGCGCCAAGACCAGCGTTCGATTCTCATGCCCTCGTAAGAGCCTGGGACAGCCGGAGGTTTTACCCATTCCCTGGGCCCACAAAGTGCGCTTTCCGGGTTGTGGGGTTCCCTCTTATATTCAAAAAAAAAAAAAAAAAAGTCACCAGCAACTGAAAAGCACTCTAGATCGGTTGACGGGCTCCTTGTTGGCAGTATTGCCACCATCTAAATCATCAGTATTGATATCATCAGCATCATCAGATTCAGATTAATGTTTTTCCAGTTCGATCTGCCATAGTTACTCTTTAATTGTACATTAAATACTCTGTTTTGTATACACGAAAATGAAAAAAGAAAGAAAGGGTGCAAGTTCTTTGACTAATGTTTTTGGTTCACATAGTTTTGAGAGCTCTGTCTTCCTTCACTATTTTCCTTCACTCATTAATGTTTTTCCAGTTCGATCTGCCTACAAAGTGCAGATTAAATACTCTAGGACACAAAGCCTCTATCCATATATCAACTTCACAAGTAAAAATCTCGGATTAAAAGTTAAAACTTTTAACATGAGAAATCATTGAATCCCACAAAATAGGCCCACCGAGTCTTTGCACCATGCTGGCTAAATCTCGGATCAAAAGTTAAAACTTTTAACAGCTATGCAGAGCGTGGAACCCTTAGCTTTCTCACATTCATCATCTATCCTTATAATGCCTAAACAACAAACGTTCTGCGGGTCAAGGTAACTATGTTGACCAGTTGAGCTGAAACAAAAATAATATCATGAAATTATGTACAAAAAAGAATATAAAATTATTAAAAGGCACAAACTTAAAAGCTAATCAGATTCTCATTTAAAATCTCGTCTTGAAGAAGACAAGAGGTATCCCTTCCAACCTAAACATTGTAGACAAATTAAAAACTTTCCTACAAATAATAAATAAAAAGAGGAATACAAAAATAAAGATTTTAGATAATATTTTAATTCGTGTCTCAAAATTACAGGGATAAATATACAAGGTAAAGAACGAAGTTTTAAGTCGCGGGTGTTGCAATTGGACAAAAAACATAAAATCATCTTCAGCTTCTCGCATTCTGTAATCCAAATTACTTCAAAATCTAAGATACAAGTACATTCATCCCATCTTATTGTATTGAGAAGACAGGATTAGGGTGAGATAAATGGGGGACTAATATGAAAAAGTATTAGGATGAATATAAGAGTAAGTTCAAACGATAGGGCTATAAATTGAATAAGTAAACTTAGGAGGGTCTTAAATCTAAGGGTCAAGATGAACTTTTTGAAGGACCCAACTAAAACAACTTCTAAATATAAGGGTTGAAATAAACTTCACGACAAACATCGGGCATGACTGCCCCTCATGACGAGAATTAGCATGTAGTGCCACCCCGTGTATTAATAAAACATTAAATCAGTACATACATTTATCAAATTCTTTGTGCTCGTAATTTATTCATTTATTAAATTTATTCATGTATAACAGTTTGCTTTCATAAACTCTGAATAGCCAAAACAGATTCTTGATGATTGTATTGAACTTGTATTGCATAGTTTTGGTGTAAAAAGATTAATTTTGAGTAAGAAGTGTTTTTTATGCTTTGATGGATTGATGGCCATTGATTGCAAGGAGTTAAAGATCAAGGATGAAATGAAAAAATTAATAGCTGGAAATTTAAGTCACTTGAAACTCTCCACCCTGAAGGTGTTAAAAACATATGCAATACATTCTAATTAACAAGGTTGAAGCTTAACTAAAGAAGTTTAAATACATTTGCAAGACTGCATTGTAAGAGTAAGTCCAACGGTGAAGGTATATAAATAGCCATATTCAAAATTTTGTACTTTTTAGCTTTTTATTTCAGTTTACAACACTCCAATGGGACAACTATTTGAGTAGGGAAAATAGTTGTTCTGTTAGTGGGTTGCTATCTGTAGTAGCCCATTTTTAGAAGGGCTAAAAATACATTTTACTGTTCAGAAACACTGTTCAGAAACACTGTTCGTCAATTGTATAAATGACGCCGAACATTTTTTCTTCACCATAGCTGAACAAGGACCCGTTTCTTCTTCAAAGGATTGATTTGTAGATCCGAGAGTGAAGAAAAGGAAGAACTTGGACTTGCTCTCACAAATTCACTGCTTCCACCCGAAAAGGTAAGTTTTCTAATCCTTTTCTATTTTCTTTTTCTTGATCTAAGAGGCAAAATAAATGTTGGTTGATATGGTTTGGTTTTAATATGGGTTTTTGCTTGATTGATTGTCATGTGTTTATGTATTTTGGTATTAAATAGAAGAATTTGTGTTCTAGGAATATGAACAAGCATTTGGACAAGCATTTGTGTTCTGGGAATATGAACATGTATTTTGGTATTAATTTGATGGAATACTTTGTTCAGAATGGAAGTGTAAATAAAAATTGAAATTTGCTTTTTTTTTTTTGCTTTGGACATGCTCAACCATTTGTCTATAACAAAACCACTAGAGCAAACACACTTGTCAAATGCAACAGCTAGACATGAGGGACGTATTTGTTACCATATCTGTGGGGACTGATATTTTTCTTTCAATTAAATGAGGAGTTCGTGAGGAAATAAGAATCTTACATGGTAATGTGAGCAGAATCCTGCTTTGGATCGTTTAGCTGCTATTATCAGGTTAACTGCAGTATTCTCAAGGGTGGGGACGTGATATTCCAAAAAAAGTCAACATATCTGAGAATGTCGCGGTTATCCCACATTTTCAGCTCTCCAAAATGTCAAGGGACCTTGAATTCTTCAGAAAATTGTAGCCTTCAGGCTTCAAGGCTCATACATGCCTCAAACTTTCCCTTGTTTTACTCCAAACCACCAATATCAACCTGTGAAGAACACATCTTTTCCCTGATAACCGCAGCTCTTTGGCCTCATATAGGCAATGGCATCACCTGAGATTGGTGTAAGACATTTCTTGAGAATATAACCAATGCTCAAACACTCATTCCAAAGCTGACTAAATATAATTACAATAATTGGTGGAAGACATCTCTTGAGATTTTGGATTATGGTTATGATGGCTAAATATAACCACATGGGCACTTTTATTTGGAAGAATCAAAACAAAAACCAAGAAATATCAATTTGTTTATATATTTGGAAACTAATGACGATCCTAACTCCAAAGTTTCTCAATAAGATTTCAATAACTTGTGTTTTACTTGAGAGGATTCAAACAATAGTAACATGTCAAAGACAAAGACAGCAACAAAATGAAGAATAAATACTTTACCTGGATTCAATAAATATTTTTTTTTGGATTAAAAACTTTACTGAAGGTGCATATAATTAAAAGCTTAAACAAAAGCAGGAGAAGCCAATTATTGAACTTGGTGAGTTAACGTGTGGACCCACCCCAGTGTTGAAACTCTGAAAAAGCTCATCTGAAAATAGTACAAGCAGTGTTCCACAATTATTGAACTTGGTGAGTTAACTTGTTTTAAGTCTGTCACTAACAGCTTACCTGGCAATGCAAAGCACAGGATAACAGGCAATTAATTGATATGCAAGAATCTTGGTAAAGGAAGAGCTTGATATGCATTTTGATATACAAGCAGTGTTCCACAATCTTGATATGCATTTTTTATTCCACCAAACATCTCAGCTAGATCTTCCCTTGTTGCTGCCTTAGCACAGATCCAGAATTTTCTTTGCAGGTTCTCTCCCTTGTGCGTCTTTCTTTGCAAAGATGTGTCTGGCACATCTTCGATGCTCTCTGCAGACAGTATTTTTATGAAGAGAAGGTAGAAGTCCCTGAACAGTTGTTTTAAGGTTTGCCTTTCCCAGCTGATGCAATTGTCCATCCATATCCAATTCCTCTATTAAAGGTGAGATACTCCATCATTAGTTGTATGAACAACTCCCAATCTTATGAAGTTGATAACCAGTTTCTCACTTAATTAGGCTTAGGCAAGTCAAGTAAAGTTTAAGAAATAAGGAGATCAGTGGTATACTGAGAGAGATCAAGTGAAAGATTCAAATTAACAATAGTAACATGTCAAAAACAAAGACAGCAACAAAATGAATTATATATAAATACTTTACCTGGATTCAAAAGAATCTGAAGCTAATTGCTGAGTGAGTTAACGTGTGGACGCACCCCAATTTGAAATTCTGGGAAATCTGATCTGAAAATGTAAGCACAAGAAGATGGGAAAGATTAGTCAAACTAGTCACCTATCAAGCTGACAAGAGGCAATCAACAGACAAAATAAAACCTTGAGAGCAGCTGTTTTAAGAGAAGTAGTTGAAGTTGATAGCAAAATGAGCATGTAAGAACAACGCTATAATATGATGAATCTTACTCACAAATTCTACAACCAGACGGGCACTTCTACTTGGAAGAGCCAAAACAAATAGGCGTGGAAACAAAATTAGTAGTAGAAAACAAGAAAAAGGAAGTAGAATTTACCTTGCAAGCAATCAAGAAAGATGGCTGAACTCCAGATGAGATGATTCGATTCCATCAGAAACAGGAAGCACAGGTCATCCGAAAGGCTTAAGAAATTTGGTGAGGGAAATTAGGAAATCAATGGTATACATTGAGAGATCAAGCAGAAAACAATGTCAATGTTGCAGTATGGTCAGATCAATGATAATTAATTATTGTATTGTTTAATAAGAAGTTACTTGGAAGGAAGCAACAGCTTTCCTACCAAAGATTATGTTATAAGATATAGCAAGTTGCTTTTAACCTTTAATTATATGCAAGTGCTGCATTTTGCTTTCACTTTCGAACTTCTCAAGTCATTTGCAATGAATGCAATTTTAATACATTAAAGGGGTAAATATAGTAAAATTGGTTTTTGAGTCTTAACGAACTTCTTATCCTTCTCCTCGTATGCGTCGAAGGGGTTTCATCTTCTTAAGAGATTAGCATTGAAAACATTTAGAGGTATTGATATAGTTAAGTGAGAAATTCCAAAAAGCTTACTCACTTGGCCAAGGTTTGATAAAGTTGTTGTCTTCCTCACTTGTAGGAGCACCACCTCTGCCTGAGCCTGTGCCAACAAGGTCTGAGAAATAGATTGGGACTTTTCCCACCTCTGCAAATTATTTCAAGATGCTATACAAGGTCTGAGAAACAAAATTTACTAATTACATCCTACTGAACTAACTCTCAGAAGAAGTTTTTGTTTTAAGAACTTCACAGTTATTCATTGTATTTCAATCAATTGTAACTAACTCTAGTCTAAGAGGAGAAGATGTAATTGAATTCTCTAGGGTAGTTACAAATCAGTTACAAGTTGTTAAAATATGTAATGCATGTTTTTGCCCAAACAGTATATAAGGGCATTTCATCAAACACAAGGCAGGCAATTGGAAAATTGTTACCTTTCTTCAGCATATCTTCTAAAATAATGGAAATGGAGGGGCCCCATATCTTCTAAAATCGTGGAATTAGTTCATTATTTCTAAAACAGAATAAAAAAAAAATAGAAAAAAGAAAGCAAGAAATCCAAAAATAAAAAGGAATGTCATACACAAGAAGTACTTGAGGTAAAATTTAAACGTTAAGCTGGTTAAATACGACAACGTCTCTTTAATAAGTGATGACCAATTGTAGAAATATTGCATCAGACTCATATCATACCTCAAACCGTACAAAGGGACGAAGGACATCCTTGGCGTTCGGATGCTCCCACTCCACTTCTGACTCCCACCATTCTTCTGGACATATCCTGATTCTTTTAAGAGAAGGGGGAGGAGATGGCTGGCCATTTTCAAGCAACGGAGGACAAATTGGCATCCTCTTCAGCTTCTTACAATACAATACAGTAATTTCTTCTAGAGAATCGCAAATCAGTTTTGCACTACAAAAGCTTTTCAGTTCTGGTAAATAATGCAATGCTAGAGATCTTAACTTTGGGAGTTTGAACTTGTTGCTTTCTTCACCCATAACCCCTCCTTCATCTGATCTTGTTCCTCCTATTATCTCATCCATTTTCGAACACAAAAGAACATTTATCTCTTCTAGGTTTTTGAGACAACTCCAAGAATATGGAACCAGGATTTTCATGCTATTGCAGCTCGATACTCTAATAATTTGGAGAGAATCGCAAATTAATTTTGAACTGCAAATGCTTTTCAGTTTATGTAATTGATGCAATTCCAGTTCTCTTAACTTTGGGAGTTTTAATTCATTGCTTTCTTCACCCATAACCCCTTCTTCATCTGATCGTGTTCCTCCTATTATCTCCTCCACTTTCTCACAATCATTAACTCCAATCCTTTCTAGGTTTATGTGACAAATCCAAGAAGATGGAACCAGGATTTCCATGCTATTGCATTGATATGCTTTAATATCTTGGAGAGAATCACAAATCAGTTTTGAACTGCAAATGCTTTTCAGTTTTGGTAATACCTTCAATATCAATATTCTTAACTTTGGGAGTCTGATTTCGGAGCTGGTATTGCTGCTGCTTTCTTCATCCAAAACCCCTTGTTCATCTGATCTTGTTCCTCCTATTATCTCCTCCATTTTCTCACATTGTTCAACTTCAATCCTTTCCAGGTTTACGAGGTTTGGTGCCAAGACAGGAGGTAACAACTTCTTCATACTTCCACATCTATAACATTTAAGCTCTTTAAGAACAGAAAATATAGCATTATAAGATGGAGACGGTAGTTGAGCAGAGCATAACCATGAAGATGAAACCAAGCTCTCCAAGCTATCGCAATCCTCAATGTGGATGACCTCCAGTTAAATTGAGTGCTCTATTAAAGAGGAAACATCATATGAACATTCAGAAATAAACAGTTGTTGAATGTCATATGAGAACATGACTTGAAAATCTCCATCTCCATTGTTACAAAAATTACCCATCCAAAGTGCTTTACTATTGCCATAACGATTCTTCATTACATCATAAACATCTACATTCCATAGTCCTACAGCAATACGGTATGAACTTAGTGACTGGGTCTTATTCCGAGAAGTGAGATACTCCACAAAGTCAGATTGACCTTCAAAGTGGCATACCAAACTTTCCAACTTCCTCAAGCATCCTACTTCCTTTCCTTTAACTGTTACTGGAGTGTATATTCCAGCAATTGACATATCCTCTAGTACAAGGACTTGCAAGTGAGAGAGTTTTGGTAATACCCCACAAGGAAACTCCTCTTAACCACATCCATTCATCCTGAGATACATGAGGCTGAATAGACATTGCATGCCTTGAGGCATTTTTTCCAGTGCCGTCTTACCAGAGAGATCTAATCTCTTCAGTGCTCCGAGCTTTTCTAATGATGGTACATGCCTTAATTTGTTGCATTCTTTAAGCAATAATGCAGTAAGACTCACCAGTTCAGAAACATAATCAGGCAATTCTATTATACGTGTGCCAGACAGATCAAGAACCTTGAGCCCATGCAGTTGTGTGAAAAATGAATCTGCAATAAATTGCAACCCTCTATTATAACATAACAATAGAGTTGAAAGATTGGGACATCTTGGTGAATGGCTAGGAGGAATTTGCTGGAAATGACAACGAGTCAGAGAGACTCTCACTAGATTCTCTTTCCACATATCCACAACAGGTAATCCATCCCTATACTCCCCAACCATGACAGGAGAGTTCAATTGGAGTATTTGGTGGGCCATGTCCCTAATCAAGTCGTGCATCTTAACACATCTACGACTACCATAACCCCGAGCACTTTCTAATAAACAAACACTTTCAAGTTTATTAAGCATAGTGTGGCCCTCGTCAAATGATGCTTGCCTACTCCTCATTTCTTCAACTATTCCCTCATCGATCAAATAATCTATCAGGTCCTCCCTTTCAATGACATTATCTTATGGAAGTATTGCACAATATAGAAGACATTGCTGTAGTGCTAAATCATTATCTAACCGATCATAACTAAACCTTAACAACCAGAATACCTTATCTTCCATGCCTCTAAATTTTGATGCTTTCAATTTGTTCAATGTACTCCTCCACTCATGTGGGTCATCCACTCCCCTCATGCTTCCTGCCACTGTGATAATTCCCAATGGCAAACCAGCACATTCCCTTACAACACCCATTGCAATTCGTTTCACTTCTGGATAAAGTGCCATGTCACGTCCAAGTCTCTCAATAAACAATGTCCAAGCTTCTTCCTCCAAAATAGGCTGCACTTTGATGGCGTGTTGGGTTTTCATTTGTTGACAAATCTTTTGTGATCGTGTTGTAAGAATCAGCTTGCATCCCTCAGGTTGGTCAGGAACTCCCAGCTTTTGTAGGTCAATAACATTCCACAAATCATCTAAAATCAAAACCCATTTATGTTGTTTCTTCATTAATTCTTTTTTCAACGCGGCCGCTCTATGCAGCTCATCATCTTCATTAGAAAGATTTAAACCAATACGCCTTTCCAAAGTTGTTTGCAATTTATAAATGTTGGTATTTTGTGATGCAGTAATCCAGTATTTTGTGATGCAGTAATCCAGTAAACAGTAATCCAGTAAACAACATTTATGTTGTTTCTTCATTAATTCTTTTTTCAACGCGGCCGCTCTATGCAGCTCATCATCTTCATTAGAAAGATTTAAACCAATACGCCTTGCCAAAGTTGTTTGCAATTTATAAATGTTGGTATTTTGTGATGCAGTAATCCAGTAAACATGAATCTCTGGTGTTTCTAGAAGTTGATTATATAAGTGTGTCACCAATGTTGTCTTTCCCACTCCGCCCATCCCATAGATGCCAATACTTGAAACTTCATCGCCCATCAACAAAGACCAGATAGACTTCTTATTGTCTTCGAATGCTTGACCCACCAGCTTTCTGTTGTTTAAGGATTAAGGCAACTATGCACCTAAGGGGGGGGGATTAGGTGTAAATACAACAATTAATGCAATTTTAAAATTAATTCCTTTAAAGTAAAGAGATAAGAGAGAGAGATTGCTAACTCGGTTTTTAACGTGGTTCGGCAAGCCTACATCCACAGCTCAAGTACCAACCTGTACTTGAGTATTGTATTCTCTTACTAGTCCAAGTAACAAGATTACAATTCCCGCTTGATGAATCCACACCAAGACTTTTACACCACTTGAAGATATGCCCTCTTCAAGATTTTCCTTTTTCCCACTTGAAGATGTACCCTCTTCAAGATTTTTCCTTGGTGATGTTCCCTCACCAATATCAAGAGTTTTATACTCAACTCTCAAGAGTTTTACAAGGATTGTTTTTGTAATACAACAATACATTCTCAATAGTGTGGATATTACAAATTAAGATCTATGATCTCTTTATCTCACTTCATAGCACTTAGAATATTTGAAGGTGTTTAAGTGTAGTGAGAATGAGATTTAATACTCTTTGTGTTAGGATATGAAGATTTAAACACAAATTTGAGTATTAATGAGGATTGATGATATGAAGGTGTTTATGCACTACTAATTGCCTCAATATCAGATATAATAAAAAAAAATGTCTCTACTTAATTTTGCAATTAAGAGGACTATTTATAAGTTTCAAAGAGAAACTAGCCGGTTGTAGCCGTTTTAGTGCAACTGTCATCTCAAACGGTCGACTGGTTCACAACGGATAAATCAAGTGGTCGACCAGTTCATTTAAAAGCCAGAAAATCAATCTTTTTGACCAAGCGGTCGATCGGTTCACAAGCGATCGACCGGTTCAACTTAACATGGTCCAAACGGTCGACCGGTTCACTTGGTAAAAACCAAGCGGTCAACCGGTTCAATTTGAAAGGCAATTTGTCTTCCAAGCAGTCGACCGGTTCACTTGGTAACCCAAGCGGTCGACCAGTTCATGCAGAAACCCTATTTTGACAAATTATCTTTTTTGAATTTCTTGAACCGATTGATTATGACTTAAACCTATAATCATCAAACCCTTTTAATGCATGCAATGTGAAGTGTGTGAGTTCATTTTAATTTGTGCTATCAAGTTAGAAATTGAGATTTACATAAAGCACTAAAATGAAAACTTATTCTAAGTCTTCACTTGCTTGCATCTTGGACTTCCTGGAATGATATCTTCGTGTAATCCATTATGCTTGTTGATGTATTCTTTGTATAATACCTGTTTATAACTTAATCTCATCCAAGCATATTATTAGTCCATTTTCTTTTTATTGTTATCATCAAAATATATAAAGCATACAAGTATGAAATTATATGTCAACAATCTCCCCCTTTTTGATGATGACAATAAACAAAAAAAAACTTAGATAAAAAATTGAGTCTCCCCCTATATTTTGTAATGCAATATATAAGAGGCATTAAACATTTTTAGCAATTTAATCTAAGTACAAATATCATATGCAATTTCAAGAAAAAATCATTTTTCTCCCCCTAAATATATGCATATAAATTTTTCCATATTCTCATATTTTTCTCCCCCATTATTGATGCATATGTATATTTTCATATTCTCTCCCCCTTTGGCATCAACAAAAAGAAAATTAACATTGTTGATAAATAAAACCATAATATTCAAAATTATAATCTCCAAAACATCAATGTAATACCCAATGTTATAAAAAACAAAATAATATTCAATAACAACATATATCCAAAATAAAAAGCATAAACACAATAAAATGAGATGCATGATAATAAAATCTCTAAGGAGGTGGGTATCGTGAGAGAAGTGAAGCCATCATCTCCTTCATCTCCTGCGTATCAGTCCGCATCTCTGTCTGAAAAGCCTCGTGAGAGTCTCTCATGTATCGCATATCCGCCTCAATGTGCGTGAGACGGCTCTCCATCCTATGCGACCAGCCACTCGCAGATGGCTCATCTGGCGAGGAAGCCGGAGGTGGTGGCTCAAATAAATTTGTGAACTCATCCTCACCCTGATCCTCAGCCACATTCTCCTCCTCTTCAGCACTTACATGCTCTTCCTCAGCATGTGCACCCTCTTGGTGCCCTTGAATCCACTCACCATTCTCATTAAGCACATATTTCATTCTAGTGAGAGTGGTGTTATCAATCTCCGTCTTATCCGAGTACGGTTTCTTATCCGTACTGCGTCAGCCAAGATATCAAAGTGCTCAAAAAATAGTGGTAAACACTTGACCATATGGTAGAGCCTTTTGTTTTTGATCGTATGCTAAGATCATATTCCTAATCATGATATATGGAAGGTTTATTGGCCTTCTCTAAATCATACAATCAATTAAACATAACTCCATAAAGGTAACTTCATCATAATGCCCCTTGTTGGGCAAGATGTTGTGAGCAATAATCCTATGAAGTAGTCTAGGTCTTAACAGTAAGATCCCCGACTCTTTATCTTAGCACCTGGAGCAAATTCAGTATTCCCAGTATGCAATGCAACAGCATAATCATAGATAAACCCCTCAATGGTCAGAATTATTTTAATTTCAAAAACTCGTGGACCATCATTAGATATACCCAATATATCAGCTAATACAGCACAATTAAACTCAATGGGATTTTCTTGAAGAGTACTAATTATCCTTGGTTCTACATTAACCCTCATATTAGCAAAGAACATCCTCATCAAATTAGGGTATGTAGGTTTCTTATATTCATATAATGAGTTCCAACCCATTTCAGCAAATAGAGTATCTATACCTAAAGCAGACAAATCATTGCCTAAACCTCTTTCTACACAAATAGCTCTATTTGAGAAATTACTTAAAAACCTTTGAACATTGTCACCTGATGAGGAAGCAGGATCATTGGCTTGTTTGCTCCTTGATTCAGTCCTCCTCAAGCGTTTCTTGGGTGCCATTGACTTCAATTTGGCTTTGGGTGTTTTGATTTTGAGTGATTTTTGAGAGGATTTGAGTTAGGGTTTTTGGAATTTTGATTTTCTCCCGTTTTCTGAAACCCTAGATAGTATTTATACTATCGAGCAACCGGTCGACCGGTTGCCTTGGGATAATTTCAACCGGTCGACCGGTTGACTCCCAAGATGAGAATTTTCCAAATTTCTCTTTTGAACTTTTCTTTGCACTCAAAATGTAGCCTTTTCATGTAAAAATTATGTCCAAAAGGCAAAGAAATCAAGGGGCTAAAAGTGCTAATTTTCGGCAGTAGCCAAGGCTATTGTTCCTCTTGCTCAACAGGTCGACCGGTTGATCTAGATGCATGAACCGGTCGACCGGTCCATGCAAAAATGGAAATTTTTGCACTTTGACTTTAAAATCTTGATTTAAACTTCAAAATACCCTTTATGTCCAAAAATCATTTTCAGAAACATTTTCCTCCGAAATTTCAAAAAAATTCCAATAGCCATCTTCTATTTTTCTGCCTCAACCGGTCGACCGGTTGGGCTTGCTCTTGATGAGTCGGTCGACCGGTTCATCCCAAAATTTTTAAACTCCCTAAAATTTGTTTTGAACAAATTTCTTATGCTTCAAGTGTATACATTTTAACATAAAATAAATCCAACTTATAACCATTGATGTATACATAATTCAAACATCATTTGCATGGATAAACCCTAGGTTCCTTCTTATTTCGCAAAAGCGATCTTTTCCTAAGGGTTTAGTAAAAATATCTGCAAGTTGATGTTCTGTACCTATAAACTCAAGTACAATATCTCCTTTTGCAATATGATCCCTTAAGAAGTGATGTCTTACTTCTATGTGTTTTGTACGAGAGTGTTGAATAGGATTTTTAAATAGGCAAATTGCACTTGTATGATCACATTTAATCGGAGTATTTTCAAACCTAAGTCTATAATCCTCCAGAGTTTGTTTCATCCATAATACTTGTGCACAACAACTACCTGCCGCAATATATTCTCGCTTCGCTTGTTGATAGGGCTACCGAGTTTTGTTTCTTACTCGCCCATGATACTAGTGATGATGCTAGAAAATGACAAGTTCCACTAGTACTTTTCCTATCAATTTTACAACCCGCAAAATCTGCATCCGAATAACTGATTAAACTCATTTCACTTCCCTTCGGATACCACAACCCTAAATCAATTGTACCATGCAAGTAACGAAAAAATTCTTTTTACTGCACTAACATGGGATTCTTTTTGGACATGCTTGAAATCGTGCACATAAACATACACTAAACATAATATCGGGTCTACTTGCGGTTAAATATAAAAGAGAACCGATCATACCTCGATATTTGGTGATGTCTACGGTTTTACCTTTTTTCATCCATATCAAGCTTAATAGATGTCCCCCATGGGTGTGTCGGCATCTTTGACATGTTCCATCCCAAATCTTTTCGTAAGATCCTTGGTGTACTTGCTTTGGTAGATGAAGATGCCATCTCTTGTTTGCTTAATTTGCAATCCAAGGAAGAAATTTAATTCTCCCATCATGCTCATTTCAAATTCCTCTTGCATGCATTTTGCAAATTCCTTACACGTAGATTCGTTAGTAGCACCAAAAATTATATCATCAACATAGATTTGTACAATAAGGATATTTTTTCCTTTTCTTTTCGTAAAAAGGGTGGTGTCAATTTTGCCAATGTTAAAATCATTTTCAATAAGAAATGTTTTTAATCTATCATACCATGCCCTAGGTGCTTGTTTTAAACCATACAAGGCCTTTTTGAGTTTAAAAACATGATTAGGAAATTCAAAATTTTCAAAGCCTTGAGGTTGTTCAACATATACTTCTTCCATTATAAAGCCATTTAAAAATGCACTTTTAACATCCATTTGGAAGAGCGTAAAATTGGCATGACATGCATAGGCTAATAGCATTCTTATAGATTCAAGTCTAGCCACTAGTGCAAAGGTTTCTTCATAATCTATTCCTTCTTCTTGATTATAACCTTTAGCAACTAGTCTTGCTTTGTTTCTAACAATAGTCCCATGTTCATCAATTTTGTTTCTAAAGACCCATTTAGTACCAATTATTGATAAATCTTTTGGCCTAGGGACTAGTTCCCAAACATCATTTCTCTCAAACTGATTTAGCTCATCTTGCATGGCTAAAATCCATTTTTCATCATTTTCGGCTTCAAGAAAGGTTTTAGGTTCTATTTGAGAAACAAATGCATAATACCCACTAATGTTTCTAAGGGATGCTCTAGTTTTAGTTCCCTCAAAAGGATTACCAATAATTAAATCTGGAGGATGAGAACTTACATACCTTAGCTCCTTTGGCGGCTCAAAGGAGTTACTTACCAACTCTTGTTGATTGCTTGAGCTTGGTTGGTCCTTGTTCATGTCTTCATTTGATGACTCCTTTGGGTTTTTATCATTAAGATTCAAATTTTGAACACTTTCATTTAAGTCATCTAGAATCTCAACAATTTTGTCATTTTGAGTTTCCTCAAAAGCGACATGCATGGATTCCTCAAGACAAAGTGTTCTATTATTGTATACTCTGTAAGCCTTGCTAGAGGAGGGGTATCCAAGAAAAATTCCAACATCGGATTTTGAATCAAATTTATCAAGGTTGTCTTTAGTGTTTAGAATAAAACATTTTGAACCAAAGACTTTAAAATAAGAGATGTTGGGCTTCCTCCCTTTCCAAAGCTCATAAGGAGTCTTTTTTCAACTCAGTCTCAAAGTAACACGGTTTAAAAACATAGCAAGAAGTGTTTACGGCTTCCGCCCAAAAAATATTTCGAGGGTGTTAAATTCATTTATCATTGTTCTTGCCATTTCTTGAAGAGACCAATTTTTCCTTTCCACAACCCCATTTTGTTGGGGAGTTCTAGGCGTTGAAAAATTGTGGTGGTATCCTTTTTCTTCACAAAACGTTTCAAATAAATCACTTATGAATTCACCACCATGATCGCTCCTTATGTTTATTATAGAAAATCCTTTCTCGTTTTCGATTTTCTTTGAAAACTTTACAAATTCATAAATGGTTTCATCTTTTGATTTCAAAAATATAACCCATGTATACCTAGTAAAGTCATCAACGATTACAAACACATATCTATTACCACTTAAACTTCTTATTCTAGTTGGTCCAAATAGATCTATATGAAGTAATTCTAAAGGTCTTTCGGTTGATATGTGATTCTTAGTTTTAAAAGACGTTTTAACTTGTTTACCCATTTGGCAAGCGTCACATAGTTTTTCCTTTATATATGCAATATGAGGAAGACCTTTAACTAAATCATTTTTAGCTAATTTTGAAAGGATGTCCATGCTTATGTGACCTAGTCTTCTATGCCATAGAAAACTATCATTTATACTAGCAACAAGAGAACTTTCAATACTCATACATGTATCTATTTTGATTTTATAGATGTTTCCAATTCTATTACCGATAAAGATAATTTTATCATTTTCAAGTATTAAGCAACATGTATGATCAAAAATGATTTTATAGCCTTTGTCACATAATTGACTTATACTAAGCAAGTTATGTTTAAGACTATCAACAAGAAATACATTTTCAATGGAGGGTGAAGACATACCTCCAATGTTACCAATTCCAACAATTTTCCCTTTTGAGTTATCCCCAAAAGTCACTTTTCCTCCTTTAGTTTTGGTAAGGCTTGAAAAAAGAGTGCCGTCTCCGGTCATGTGTCTTGAACAAGCACTATCCAAAAACCACTCCCCATGTTCCCTTGGTTCCTACAAAACAGAATCAAGATGAGGATTTTGGTACCCATACCTTCTTGGGTCCTTTTTGGTTAGGGGTGGTTCCTTTTGGAACCCAAATCATTTTAATGAGTCTTATTTTTTCTTCATAGGACATGCATAAATCAAATGTCCCGATTTTCTACAAGTAATTGCATGTATGACTTGGATCATAAGACTGTTTAGCTTTAACAAAGTAGTTCTTTAAGTATTTTTGGTTTTTATTAGGTTTATAACCTAATCCTCCTTTGTTAAACATACTTCTCTGGCTCGAAAGCATTTTCTCAAAAAAAATTGAGCCTTGTGTGAATTTTGCGATAATTACATTCAACTCATCAACTTTTTCTTTTAAGGATTTATTATCTTCTTTAAGTTGATTAGTCTTACTACTCTTGTCATTCAAATCACACACTTTCTTTTCTAGTAATTCTTTTTCTTCAATTATGCATACATGATTTCTTTTTAGGGTACTATATTTTGAACCTAATTTCTTATATTCTACATACAGATTTTCAAGTTGTTCATGTAATTCAATATAAGAAGGATCGGATTCATCATCCGAAGATAGTACCTCATTTTCACTTTCGATTGCCATGAAACACATGTTAGCCACATGTTCTTCTTCATCACTGGAGTTTGAGTCCGAGTCATCGCTCCATGTTGCTTTCAAAGCTTTCTTTTGAAAGCGATTTTTCTTCTTTGTTTGAAGAAGGGGACAATCGGTTTTGATATGTCCCAACTTGTTGCATTTGTAGCATCTTGGAGTTTCTTTACTTGATTCTCCTTCGTTTCCCTCCTTTTTGAAGTTCGAGAACTTGCTCTTGTCATTTTTCTTTCTAAGGAAGTTTCGAAACTGTCTTGTGATCAATGCTACATCTTCTTCAAGATCGTCGTGACTGTCTTCATCATCATCATTATCATCGCTTTCAATTTGATGAACAGTTTTAAATGCCAAGTTTTTCTTTGGCCTTTCTTCTTGATCTTGTTTATCCATAGTTATCTCGTGAGTCATTAGAGAACTGATGAGCTCCTCTAATGGTAATTTTGTGAGATCTTTGGCTTCTCGTATTGCTGTCACTTTAGCTTCCCAAGCTTTCGATAGAGATCTGAGAATCTTACTTACAATATCTGCATTTGTGTAAGTTCTACCAAGAGCATGTAAACTATTTGTAATGCTAGTCATACGAGTAAACATACTTGTTATGGATTCATTTTGCAACATTTTGAATAACTCATACTGATGAACTAACATATCAATTTTTTGATTCTTTAACTTGATTAGTTCCTTCGTGAGTTACTTCTAAAGCATGCCATATATCCCTAACATTTTTACACGAAGATATTCTATTAAATTCACTTCTATTTAATGCACAATATAAAGTGTTCATTGCTTTAGCATCCATAGAAAGTAATCTTTTATCTAGGTCAGTATATTCTATCATGCTTTTCGGAATCTCAATACCATTTTCGGTTTTAATTGGTCTATGAGGTCCATTTTCAATAGAAAGCCATAAATCGAAATCTATAGATTGAAGATATATTGTCATTCTAGCTTTCCAATAGGCATAGTCATTACCATCAAAAAATGGTGGTCTAGATGTTGAAGCACCTTCATTTTGGAGATTATAGCTTGTAGTTCGCATTCTACTCAAAGTTTAAGCAAACTTAATAACTGAGAACTAAGCTCTGATACCAATTGTTGTTTAAGGATTAAGGCAACAATGCACCTAAGGGGGGGGGGGTTAGGTGTAAATACAACAATTAATGCAATTTTAAAATTAATTACTTTAAAGTAAAGAGATAAGAGAGAGAGATTGCTAACTCGGTTTTTAACGTGGTTCGGCAAGCCTACATCCACAGCTCAAGTACCAACCCGTACTTGAGTATTGTATTCTCTTACTAGTCCAAGTAACAAGATTACAATTCCCGCTTGATGAATCCACACCAAGACTTTTACACCACTTGAAGATATGCCCTCTTCAAGATTTTCCTTTTTCCCACTTGAAGATGTACCCTCTTCAAGATTTTTCCTTGGTGATGTTCCCTCACCAATATCAAGAGTTTTATACTCAACTCTCAAGAGTTTTACAAGGATTGTTTTTGTAATACAACAATACACTCTCAATAGTGTGGATATTACAAATTAAGATCTATGATCTCTTTATCTCACTTAATAGCACTTAGAATATTTGAAGGTGTTTAAGTGTAGTGAGAATGAGATTTAATACTCTTTGTGTTAGGATATGAAGATTTAAACACAAATTTGAGTATTAATGACGATTGATGATATGAAGGTGTTTATGCACTACTAATTGCCTCAATATCAGATATAATCAAAAAAAAATGTCTCTACTTAATTTTGCAATTAAGAGGCCTATTTATAAGTTTCAAAGAGAAACTAGCCGGTTCTAGCCGTTTTAGTGCAACTGTCATCTCAAACGGTCGACCGGTTCACAACGGATAAATCAAGTGGTCGACCGGTTCATTTAAAAGCCAGAAAATCAATCTTTTTGACCAAGCGGTCGACCGGTTCACAAGTGGTCGACCGGTTCAACTTAACATGGTCCAAACGGTCGACCGGTTCACTTGGTAAAAACCAAGCGGTCAACCGGTTCAATTTGAAAGGCAATTTGTCTTCCAAGCAGTCGACCGGTTCACTTGGTAACCCAAGCGGTCGACCAGTTCATGCAGAAACCCTATTTTGACAAATTATCTTTTTTGAATTTCTTGAACCGATTGATTATGACTTAAACCTATAATCATCAAACCCTTTTAATGCATGCAATGTGAAGTGTGTGAGTTCATTTTAATTTGTGCTATCAAGTTAGAAATTGAGATTTACATAAAGCACTAAAATGAAAACTTATTCTAAGTCTTCACTTGCTTGCATCTTGGACTTCCTGGAATGATTTCTTCGTGTAATCCATTATGCTTGTTGATGTATTCTTTGTATAATACCTATTTATAACTTAATCTCATCCAAGCATATTATTAGTCCATTTTCTTTTTATTATTATCATCAAAATATATAAAGCATACAAGTATGACATTATATGTCAACACTTTCTTGTTGGTAATGCATCTCCTTTTATCTCATTTGTGTTGCCTACAAGCCCTCCAGAAGAGCTAGCTCCTGCGATAGGCTGCACTACTCCTCCAGTCCCATTATCTATATCATCCGCCATTAACCAGCTCATCATCTCTTCCACACTTCTTCCAGGTACGTAACCTATTGTCTCTGCTGCTAGTGTCGTTCCTGCATCTCCCACCACATTGTTACCTTCATTGTTTTATTCTTGTGGAGTGGTTGAAATGGCATTATGATTCCCATAGACTATAAAAGATCTTGCACCTACGCCATGCTGCACTAATCTTCTCGTTGCTTCTCTTATATTATAATTTTCATCAATCGTGGGAGGGACAATTCTGTCAACATGCTAAACGGATCCTTCACCAGATGTTTTCCATGTCTAAATGCGAACATACTCTCCCTTCCTCCCCCACCTTGTTCCATCCCCTCGAACTCCCAGCTTGTGTCCTTCTAGCATCCACAGTCAAATTGTCAAGTTCTCGCGTTGCTTTGTTGAACCACCGGTTCTCGTCCCTCACTCCAACTACGTTTTGTGCATCATTCATTATGACATCATTGTTTACCGATGGAGAATAGAGTTGATCATTTGTTGGTTGGGATGGATCTCCTCGAGGCTCATCGCCTTGAATAAATGATGTCCTCTCATGAAAGCTATCTATCACCGTAACCTCCTCGTCTTCGAGCAGCTGATGCTAGCCATCCCAATCGTCGAGCAAAAAATCTTGTTGTGGGTGTGCCATCATCATTGCATTGTTCTGTTCTTGTGCGTAAGCTGAAATTGCATTAGTGACCTCGTTATTGCTTGAGCCTGCTCCAGTTTTAAGTTTCTTCTTTGCAGGGCCATCAATTGCTGCAAGGGCTGCTTCTTGGACATCTTGATGCACTTGTCCACAAATTTTAACACCACGGCCTTCAACTTGTGCTAAATGGAATTTGATCCTCGTAATGGCAGTATCTTTGGCAAATACATGCCCACAAAATGTACACCTCTTTCGACCATCATCCATTATCTCAATATATTCCCAAAAACATCTGTCATCATGATGCAAAACTGGATCATTCTGTCGAGGCATATTGACAAGTGGCTCTGTAGAAAAATCAAAAAGAGATATGTCAACATGATGCAAAAATGGATCGATTAGGGTCAAAATATTGAATGGAAGTTACATTAATTGTAAAAGGGAAGGTTGAAACTGAAATAACAAGCTAAAAACAGTAAAGAAATGAAAAAGAAAAAAACAATGAGTTCAAGGATTATAAGAACTGAGAAAGACAAATTGACTTAGTTTTGGGAAATACAGAAAAATGATCCAAACTCCAAAGTTTTTTTCTCAATAAAATTTCTACACTTGAAAGATGCAAACAATAATAACATGGGAAGAAGATAGCAAGATGGAGCAAATCAAGGACAAGCGAATCAAGAAGAAAGGACCAAAAAATGCTTATTTTTTAATTATTTGTAGTTTCATAAACTGCAAAGTTTCTAAATAAAATCTATACAACGTGTGTTTTACGTAAAATAATAACATGGGAAGAAGAAAAGAAAATATACTTGGATCATCTACTATTGCTCTTCAGGTGCTGGTTTATTGAAGCAAAGATATATTCGTAAGAAGAAGAAGAAGAAGAGATTAGAGAAGAGCAGTATCGATCGATTAAGCTAGTTCATTCAGATGAGATGTAAAAAGGAAAGTAATCGGCAACAACTTTACTAATTGTTCATAGTTTCATTGGTCTGTTTATTACAAGTCAATTGAGCTTTACTGATAAATAAATAAAGGGTTTTTTCATGTTTCAAGTCAATTCAAGTTTTTAACCGGGTGTGAATTCTCTTTATTTTTGTTGGAACTAAATAAGGCAAGTCAAGTAAAGTTTAAGAAATAAGGAGATCAGTGAAAGGGATCAAACTCCAAAGTTTCTCAATAAGATTTCAACAACTTGTGTTTTACTTAAAAAGATTCAAATTAACAATAGTAACATGTCAAAAACAAACACAACAACAAAATGAAGAATATATAAATACTTCACCCTGGATTCAAAAGAATCAAGCTAATTGCCGAGTGAGTTAACGCGTGGACGCACCCCAATGATGAAATTCTGGGAAATCTGATCTGAAAATGTAAGCACAAGAATATGAGAAAGAGTAGTCAAACTAGTCACCTATCAAGTCGACAAGAGGCACTCAACGGACAAAAGAAACCTTGAGAGCAGACTGCTTTTTTAAGACAAGTAGTTGAAGTTGTACCAAAATGAGCCTGTAAGAACAACACAATAATATGAATTGAGTTCAATTATTTAACTAAGTTGTACCTGATCAATCAAGAATCTTACTCCATAATAGGCGTGGAAACAAAATTAGTAGTAGAAAAACAAGAAAAGAAAGTAGAATTTACCTTGCAAGCAAGCAAGAAAGATGGCTGAACTCCAGATGAGATGATTCAATTCAATCAGAAACAGGAAGCACAGGTCATCCGAAAGGCTTAAGAAAATTGGTTAGGGAAACTAGGAGGTCAATGGTATACAGAGAGAGATCAAGCAGAAAACAATGTCAATGTTGCAGTATGGCCAGATCATTGTTTAATAAGGAAGTTACTTGGAAGGAAGCAACCGTTTTCCTACCACAGATTATATTATAAGATATAGCAAGTTGCTTTAACCCTTAATTATAAGATGTATTTTTCACTCGGTTTAACTTATTAAAAACAAATTAATAAATACATTTTAAAGACAAGATGCAAGATATAAACTCAACAAATAAAAAAGGATAGCATATCTTCTTAACCACCAACCCGTCTTCTTCTTCTTCCTTTTTACACTTGATTATACTTGTTAAGATAAATCTTATTTTTCTTCTTGACTGCAACACAAAATATTAAAAAGTATTTAAAATTGATGACCCAAATGCTATGTCATCTTGCTTGCAATTCTCATCTTTGATTTAAATCCCAAATGAGTGTTTTAGTAAGAAAAAAACTTATAAATACCCGCGTTTGTTGACTTAAAACCAAATGTATCCATCACAGATCCATTCACTGTTAAAAAAAAGACAGAATTTGGCTAGGCTAAGGCTAGGGCATAGAGCTAGCACAACGGTATCTTGTGATGGATAATATTTTTACACAAACAAGGAAAGTTTGACTAATGTATCTTGTGATGCGAGTAATCCAAATGAAACATGAAGGGTCTCCGGTATTCGTAGAAGCTGATTGTATAAGTGTGTCACCAATGCCGTCTTTCCCACTCCGCCCATCCCATAGATGCCAATATTTGAAACTTCATCGCCCATCAACAAAGACCAGATAAACTTCTTATTGTCTTCGAATGCTCGACCCACCCGGCCTTTCTCGTCGGTAGTGCATATCCTTTGATCGAATCATTTTTGATCGTTGTCTCAGTAGCAAAGAGAAAAGGAAAAACCTTTTCTAAACCACCGTTTTAGGGAAACAATAACCACGTCTCGCATACATTTTTTGTCTCTCGTTTTTCCAAATCTTGGAACAGAGCAAAAGAGAGAAATGCAAAACAGTAGTAACCTAAAAACAGAGCACAACACTAGCTAGCTTAAAGACCACCGAAAAGCGAGCAACCACAATAAGCACTCGTTTGATCCTCGTTATGGCCTTTGATTTAAGACAAGAAGGAAAGGGTATTTATATATATAATACTCATATGGATATGAATCAAAGTTATTAAATCTGCTCTGCTCCGCTCATAAAACCGAAACAAAACGGCGTCGCTGTTCGTCCCGGGTTTTAATTCGGTCCGTTCCGGAAATTCCGGCCCAATTCCGCCCGAACGCCTCGGTTTTATTCCCGGGCGTTCTGCTCCGGCTGAAGAGGGAGACCGAATCGAAGTGTGACGACTTGAGATTATTTAATGGAGAAGAGTTGAGATTGGAAAGGAGTTTTTCCGTTGTGGGACAAGGAGAATGGAGATTGGAGTGGAGAGTATTTATAAAGGAGAAGAGTGGAGATTGAAGTGGATTTGTCCGATGTGGGACACATTATGTTGTCCCACATCGGACAAATTGAAATTCAATTTGTCCGAATGCTGGAGTCCAACTGGACAAATTATATATATATATAATTTTTTTAATATATATATTAAAAACAATTATAAAAAATATATATTCTAAAAAATAAAATTGTTGCGTTGATTTTATAAGAAAATAACAATTATATATATATATATATATATATATATATATATATATATATATATATATATATATATATATCATGGAATCACTCTTGAAAATCAGTAATATTAACTTTAAAATTTATACTTAAATTTTTTTTTTTTTTACTTTAAATTAAAAAATTTTGATGTTTTTAAATCATTTTCATATCCTAATGTCGAAATAATTTGTTGGAGTTGGAGCTAGTACTAGTAATATCGATGTTGAGTGTTGACACCAGTATTAGTACTGATAATCCTTTCAATAATAATACTTTTTATAAATGTATTAAAAATAACGAGGAAAATGACGGGCATGGGACTGATTTTAATTTATATAGCATATCATCAAAATATTTATTTTAAATTTGTTAGTTTTTACCTAATGAAATTCTATGGACATAATTGTTTTGTAATGTATTTTTAAATTATTTTGAATTATATATGAACCTTAACTAATGAAGTTTTATAGCCATAATTATGTTGTATTGTATTTAGAAATATTTTACTTACGATTTTACAATTTTTTATTTATATCATATTGTGTTCCGATTTTTACTTATTTATTTTTTTTCAAAATATGTTTTTTTTCTTTTTCTTTTTGAACATATGATTTTCATTACTATTCTCTTTGTAATTATCTTACTATGGTATTTACTATTTTTTTGGGATGCATAATAAGAAATTCTAATATTTTTATATTAATAATGTAGAAGATGTTTGATGTATTTTTCTTTTATTTTAGAACATTTTACTTTCATAATATTTTGGAATTTTAAAGATGTTTCTAATTTTGAGATTATATTCAGTAATGTATAATTTAAAGTTCATTTATCTTGAATTTAAATTATACTTGTTAAATTAATATTTTATTTTTTTTCATATATATAATTAAATAAATATGAACAAGTAAAAAACCGAACGGAACGCCGAATGCACCGAAACCGTAACGCTCTGCTCCAAACAAAAAACCGTAACTGGGCCCTGAACAGATTTTTACAACTTTGATATGAATGGTTTCTACCTCTCATCATGTTAGGATAAAATTCAAAGAAAAAATACTCCAATTTCACAAAGCATTATTATAAATACTGATGTAGATCTTAAATAAATAAATAAAATTATTTTAAAAAAAAATAGATATAAATCAAACTAATTATATATTAAATAAGTAGTTGTAAATTTTAGTGACAGGTTGTTCAAGTGATATATATATATATTCAAAACTTAATAATTAATGGAATTTTGTATTTCATCTTATCTTGCAAATTACAAGATATTGGTTTACAATTTTTCTGTTCTCTTTGTCTTAGCCTCGTTACAAGCTTTTTATATTGAATACAGTTGATTAGTTGTTTCCTAATAGGTTTCTAATTGCCCGAGGAATAGGAGACTTTCCTATTGTATACTTTAATACCTCCCCTCAAGTTGGAGCATGAAGATCTTAAATGCCCAACTTGTGCAATAAGAACTCATATTGTTGTTTTCCCAAAGCCTTCGTGAAGATGTCAGCAAGCTACATAGATGAGGAGAGGAACATAGGAGTAAGGTCACCTGCAATAATAGTATCACGGATAAAATGGCAGTCGACCTCAATATGTTTGGTGCGCTCATGAAATACCGGATTTTGAGAAATATGAAGAGTTGCCTGGCTATCACAATGGAGAGTCATTGGACGAGTATGAGACACGCCGAGACTGGATAATAGAGCTTTGAGCCATGTTAACTCACATGTAGTCATAGCCATAGATCGATATTCAGCTTCTTCAAAAGAGCGAGAAACAATATGTTGTTTCTTTGTTTTCCATGAAATCGGAGAATCCCCTAAAAATATAATCCATCCAGTAAGAGAACACCGAGTCGTAGGGCACCCGGCCCAATCAGCATCACACCATCCATGTAGTTGTAGATCATTTTGCCGACGAAGTCGTATTCCTTGACCAGGATTACTTTTAAGATAGCGGACAACGCGTAAAGCTGCTTCCATGTGTTCATGACGTGGACACTGCATAAATTGAGATAATACATGAACACTGTAGGATAATTCCGGGCAAGTGAAACACAAATAAATTAACCGCCCCACTAGGCGACGGTACTACTCCGGATCTGTGAGAGATGCACTGGTAGATAAGGCTAGTCAGTGGTTTGGTTCCATTGGAACTGTAGCAGGTCGAGCTCCCAGTAACCCTGCCTCAGAAATAATATCAAGTGCATATTTACATTGACAAAGCACAAATCCTTCAGGCCCATGTGCCACTTCTATACCCAAGAAGTATTTTAGAGGACCAAGATCTTTCATGTGAAAGCATGCACTGAGATAATCTTTGAATGTTTGTATGTCGGTTGGATGGCTTCCGGCGATGATGAGATCGTCAACATAAATCAGAACACTAAGTTGTTTTGTTCCTTGGCGCAGGGTGAACAAGGAGTAATCAGAGTATGATTGTGTAAAACCGTATTTTGTCAGAGGTGATGAAAGTTTAGCAAACCAACATCTGGGTGCCTGTTTTAACCCATATAATGATTTTCAAAGCTTGCATACTTTTCCGGACGTTCCTTCCTGAAATCCGGGCGGAAATTTCATGTAAACTTCCTCAAAAAGATCACCATGTAGGAATGCGTTGTGGACGTCCATTTGATGGACCGGCCAATTCATTGCAGCAGCCAGGGCAAGGAATACCCTTACAGTTACCATTTTGGCGACGGGAGCAAATGTTTTTGTATAGTCAAGCCCTTTAGTTTGATGATTTCCAAGGACCACTAGGCGAGCTTTGAGACGCTCAACTGTACTCATCGGAGTTATATTTGATTCTGTATACCCATTTGCATCCTAGTGCCTTTTTGCCTTCTCGGTAAATTTTTGAACTTCCCACGTGTTATTATGTTCAAGTGCCGTAATTTCTTGCTGCATAGCATTTTGCCAACCTGTGTGTTTTATTGCTTCAGAGTAGGATGTAGGTTCCTGCGTAGCTGTCAATGCTGCGAGAAAATGCCTATGTGGCACTGAAAATTTATCACAATTTACATGGGGTGTCCACACTAGCTTACGCTGCACCGAGACTAATCCTCGGACCCACTTTTTTTTTATTTTGATAATCGGGGTATTCAAGTCAGCTTTCATCAAATATTTTTATGCATATTACAATAACCATAATACCCTCAAATAAGACAAAAAATCAAGAATTGTCAATGGGGGTGTCGCGGTGATTTCACATTTTTAATGCACGGTAAAATAACTTTTGTAGCCTTAAATAAGACAAAACAAAAGAGTTATCATGAAATAATATCAGTTGAGCTGGAACAAAAATAATATCATGAAATTATTTACAAAAAAAGAATATAAAATTATAAAAAGCTAATCCGATTCTCATTTAAAATCTCGTCTTGAAAAAGACAAGAGTTATCCATTCCAACCTAAACATTGTAGAAATCTCAACTTAGGGAGTTTGAATTCGGAGTTGCCGCGACTGCTTTCTTCACTTGTTATTATCTCCTCTTTTTTTTGACTTTGAAATCTGGAGACATGATGACAAATGTCTGATGTTTGATGCAGTTGGAATCTAAAGATACAAAATAAGAAAGAATACGTGGGTTTTAATGGGTGAAAGGGGCTGCATTCGTGAACCCAAATTCATAGTTTTATTTTCTCTAGAATCTTACTAACAATGTGTCATTAAGAGATTGTTTTATGCGCACTATTTCCCTCCATTTTCTTTCTATAGGAAGACAAGGTTGCAGTAGTCAAGAAGGAAGTTGCTACGAAGGAAGGAACTGACAGCTAGAAGATCATAGATGCAACAAGTCCTAAACAACTATCGTAGCATTGACTTTCGATTAAGGGGAGGATTTCTTGTGATTGCATTCATTATGAACAATCCTTAAATATGGAGGGCCACCTTGTCCAAATCACTTTGCGATACAATCCTAAATGAGGCCTCTTTAGGGCTTATATTTCTGTCCCACCAATGAGTCCACAGATTGGTAGAAGGTCAGATCTTCTGTTCAATAGTGCCATCAAGCAAGCAAGTTATGTGAGACTGAGGAGATTGTGAGAAATAAAAAGCAGTAGCAATTTCAAGTGTTGAGGTTGACTTTCGCGGAATATATATGGTTTATGTAAGTAGTTATAGTAAGAATGGTTATGCATTGTGATAATAAAGCTGCAATTCCGCATGATCGAATAAAATACATGGAGACATTTCATTCAATAAAATCTCAGCAAACACCATGCTTTTGTGACCAGAAGTTCTAAATGGGATATTAAGGAGGCTAAAGTGAGAGACACAAAACATGCACTTGCAAGGACAAAAGATTCACCTAGAAAGCAATGGAGATATTATGAAGCTTAATTAACGCAATATCAAATGATGCAATTAGAGGGGGTGTCAATTAGGAAAAAGAATAGAACTCAAGTCATACGAGGTAACCCCCTCCACTCACGAGCTGATCAAATTTCAAATTTTGCTTACAATCCACATTTTCTGACATGCTTCAGGAATTTGCCTTGTTCAACAGACAGCCATACAATCACAAATTCAATTCTATCAAAAATGTTTCCTCCGCTAATTAATAGAATCAGACCTCAGGTCAAAATAAAAGCTAGGTCAAATTCAATGTACGTATTCCTCCATTCATATATATTCCATCCACTCCCCTCAAGCTTCCTTCCATTGTGATAACTCCCAATGGCAAACCAGCACATTCCCTTGCAATATCGACAGCAATTTGTTCCATTTCTAGAGAAAGTGTTATGTCATGTCCAAGTTTCTCCATGAACAAAGTCCAAGCTTCTTTCACTGAAAGCGACTTCACTTTGATTTTTCTTTGGCTATGCATCTGGTGACAAACCCTTTCAGATCGAGTTGTCATAATCAGCTTGCAACCTTTCACTAAGTCAAGAATTCCCACTTCGTGTAGCTCAAAAGTGTTCCACAAATCATCTAAAATGAGAATCCATTTTTGTTTCGTCCTTAGTTCATTTGACAATTTGGCAGCTCTACGCAACATCATCTTCATTTCAAAGATCTAAGTCAATACATTTAGCAATAAGATTCTGCAATCTTTCAATGCTGAAATCTTGAGACACGGTCACCCAGTAAACAAAATAACAAATGTCTCATCTTTGTAGAAGCTTTTTATGGATATGTTTTAGCATTGTCGTTTTCCCAACTCCCCCCATTCCGTAAATGCCAATTGTTGAGACTTCATCATCCATTAACCAAGACCACTCATTTGTATTCTGTTCAAATGCTAGACCCACTAGCTTTGTAGAGATAGTAGGTAATGGATCTCCTGGAGTGTCATTTGTGTTATCTACAAGCCCTCTAAAAAAGCTAGCTCCTACACCAGGCTGCACTACTCCTCCAGTCCCATTATCTATATCATCCTCCATTAACCATCTATTGAACTCTTCCAAACTTCTTCCAGGTGCGTGACACATTGTGTTGTCTACAAGCCCTCCAAAAGAGCTAGCTCTCGCTGACGAGGATGCTTTAATCTTCCACTATTGTTCTCCTCCTCCTCCACTGGTTCTGTCCTCACTCTAACCATGTTTTCCACATCATTCATAATTACATGATTGTTTTCTGACATGATTGTTTTCTGACTCTAGAAGAGCATCTCCTTGTTGTGCCATCACTCCATTGATTGAGCCTGCTACAGTTTTCAGTTTCTTCTCTGGAGGGCCTGTCACTTCTGATAAATGCAATTTGATCCTCGAAATGGAAGTATGTTGGGAAAATAAATGCCCACAAAACTTTCACGTCATGCTACCACCATCCATCTTTTCAACATATTCCCAAAACGATATGTCAACCAGGCCCCGAAATTGATCACTTGGTGGAATCATTTTGATCACTGTCTCTATAGCAAAGAGAAAAGGAAAAACCTTGTCAACAGGATGAGAAAAAGGGGCCCAAACAATAAAAAAAACTGAAGGAAGTAAAATTCATTGAAAAGGGAAAGGTCGAAACAAAAATTACAAGTCAAGGAGAGCAAAGAAATTAAAAAAGCAAAAACAATGAATTCAAGGTTCAGGGTCAATATAGTGTGACTCCAAAACTGAGAAACTGAGATAGATGGATTGATTTATTCATGGAAACTACTATTGATGATCCTAAACTGCAAAGTTTCTAAATAAAATTTATACAACGTGTGTTTTACGTAAAAAGGTTCAAACAATAGTTACATGTGAAAAACAGAAACACCAACAAAACAAAGAAGATCAAGTATAGATACTTTACCTGGTTTCAAGATGTCCTGCAAGAGCTGCTTTGCTCAAGCATGCAGTATTATTCAGGAAAAAAAAACAGAGAGAGAGCAGAAAGCACAGGCAGGAGAAGAGAAATGGTTTTAAAAAACAATTTACTGGGAGAATGGAATGGTATAATGAGATGAGATGTGGAAGAGATGGTTGCAGTGAGTTGAGGTTTAAAGGAGAAGGGAATATTTGAAATATATTGTGGCGGCTGTGTGTTGAAATGCACAGCACTCCCTCATGTGTTGTTTATATATGTGTAGGGTTGTACATGATAACTATCATGTGGTATACTACACATGATCATAACCCTATATTGAGTTTAATCCTTGCGTTGACAATGCTACAGTTGTATTGCTAGAATTATCAGCAGTATTAATGGCAAGACCATTTGCAGTCAAGTACAGCTTATCAGAATCTGAAATGGTGTGGTTCCTGTTAGCTATCCAAATGATAGCATCGGAAATTAACACATCATATATGTTAATAAAAACAATCATAAATAGTAACTTAAAAATAATACTACAAAAATCAAAATACTTTATGCTTGCTAATTTCTTTTTTTAAAATAATACTATAAAATCTTATGATGAGAAGAGCAAGTTTGAAGTCATTTCTTGACTGTTAATTAGAGCACAAAACACCATAAATTACTTTTAAGGTGTTAGTAAAAAACCTAATTTTTTATTTGGCAGAAGATTATACTTCCTATGACTTTTTTTTTGAAGACTATGACACAAAACTATGTAATTATTTTAGAGCTGCTTAGAAAATCTTTTTTGTTTTTATTATAGCACAAAACACTATAATTAGTTTTGAGGTATCAAGAAAAAAATATTTAAGTTGACTGTATATTATACTTCCTAAGGACATTTCTTTTGATTTTTCAACTATGAATTATTTTATAATTGAAGAGAGTTTTTTTTTTTTTTTTTAATTCTATAATAAAAGATATCTTTGAATTAAGTTATGTGTCAATCAATACTAAATTCTTTTTTAGGTGATTTTAAAGATGTATTTTTCACTCGGTTTAATATATTAAAAACAATTTAATAAATACATTTTAAATACAAGAGCAAGATCTAAACTCAACAAATTAAAAAAGGATAAATCTTATTTTTCTTCTTGAATGCAACACAAAATATTAAAAATTATTTAAAATTGATGACCCAAATGCTAAGTTATAGGGTTTTAGTAAGAAAAAAAACTTATAAAAACCCGGGTTTGTTGACTTAAAACTAAATGTATCCATCATAGATCCATTCACTGTTAAAAAAAAAGTCAGAATTTGGCTAGGCTAAGGCTAGGGCATGGAGCACAGTGCTGAGAGCTGACAATTGTTTTACAGAAACAAGAAAAGTTTGACTAATGTTTCTGGTTGACATGGTTTTGAGAGTTCTTTGTCCTACTCTCCAACTTGCAGAAAACATTAAACTCCGCTGCTAGAAGATCACGGATGCAGTAAGTCTTAAACAACTACCGTAGCATTGACTTTCGATTAAGGGGAGGGTTTCTTGTGATTGCACTCATTATGAACAATCCTTAATGAGGCCTCTTCTCTTCAATAGTGACGTCAAGCAAGCAATTTATATTTTATAGTGAGACTGAGGAGAATGTGAGAAATAAAAAGCAGTAGCAATTTTAAGTGTTGAGGTTGAGTTTCGAGGAATAACTATGTAAATAGTTGTAGTGAGATTGGGTTTGCTATCAACTCAGGAATGAGTTTGCATTGTGATAATAAAGCTGCAATTCCAACATGTTAAAATCTAATTCAGCATGATCGAATAAAATACATCGAGATAAATCCTTTAATTTTAACTCAGGAATGAGTTGTGGTTTGACTGATATAGTTTTGGAATGAACTTTATTTTCCTGCCATAGTTATGTGCTTTCATCGTATTGTTTGACTGATACCATGAAAATAATATAAAAACACACACAAAAAAAAGTAAAAATTATTTTTTTTTAAAATACTTTTGAAATCAATATCAAACATTTTAAAAATGTGATTATTTTAAGAATTGAGAGAGAGAGAGAGAGAGAGAGAGAGAGAGATTTGACAAGAAGCAACATAGGCAAAACTATGCTAATTTATATATAGGCAAAACCCTGTTGATAACAATTTTACTGGAAATTGGGCAAGCCGGACTAACAATAATAAAAATAAAAAAATTAGATTATTATCTTACAGTTTTAATTTTCTACTTGAAGAAATAATAATAATAATAAAAATACTATACCAAATACACAGCTGGATAGCTTGCCTGCTGACTAATTTTAAAAGCAGTTTACTTTTATTTTGCCTGGTCTTAACTAGGGGGAAGGAAAAGTCCAGTAACATTTGTCCTCGAAAAGAGATTTATCAAGAAGTAACTGCAAGTTTCCCAAGGGTTAAAAATGCATAGTCAAATGCACGGGCATCGCAAACATAAAAGATGGACTAGCAGACAAATCATATGATTAAATAAATAAAATTGCTCCATAATTTAATCAAATGTTTATTTACTGAAGATAATTTCATATGGGTTTCGTCATGATAAAAATCATAGATTAAGTACTGTGGAAATCATGTACATCTGGTCTTGAATCTGTGATGAAACTAGATGGCTCCTTGATACGATAATTAAAAAAAAAGCCATCAGATCTTCTCTTCAATAGTGCCATCAAGCAAGCAAGTTATAGTGAGTCTGAGGAAAATGTGAGTAATAAAAAGCAGTAGCAATTTTAAGTGTTGGGGTCTATGTAAATAGTTATAGTGAGATTGGTTTTGCTATCAATTCAGAAATGAGTTTGCTTTGCATTGTGATAATAAAGCTGCAATTCCAATGTATTAAAATCTAATTCAGCATGATCGAATAAAATACTTCGAGACATTTCATTCAATAAAATCTCTAATAAAGACATGAGTTAATTGTGTCCCTTTTGTTAGATCAGAGGATCAATGTACTATATGTTTCTAAAGACAGTCTTCAATAAAAGCTTTCATGAGATTAACCGAGCTATGCAATGAAACAAAGGAGGAGCTTAATAAGGTAGCCATGATCACACCTTCTACACAGATCATGTTGGTATTTATGTATAAAGGGTCCTGCAAGCTTCCAGGTAGAGAAAATTAAATGATTCTCCATCCCACACAGTTTAACTTCACCATCTGCGATCCAAATAAACCTCCTCACAGACCTCTCCATCTACTTCCAAAGTAGTTCACCGTCATCATTTCCACCGCTGTGCGATCGTCACCAGCAACTGAAAAGCACTCTAGATCGGTTGACGGGCTCCTTGTTGCCACCATCTAAATCATCAGTATTGATATCATCAGCATCAGCATCAGCATCATCCAGCTTCTCAACATAATCCCAAAAAGGATCATTCTGTCTCGCGATTTCTATCCCCTCTCTTCTTTGTCCCTGAAGATAGCAATAAGTATTGAGTGAAAAATGGATTTTGAAGTGATTGTTTGTCAGAAAAATGAGCCTGGCAAGTAATTTAAAATAAAAGAATATTGAAGAAATTCTTCTCGTTTTGAAGATAAGGCGTTGAAATTGCAATTCTTTTGCTTCCTTGTGAATCAAACTTAGTGTAGACAACAAGGCTTGAATCAGGAAGAGGTTTGGTTATAAGTAGACAGAAAGATTCAGAGAGACAGGAAGAGGCTATGTACCCAGATATCCCACAGCAGTAATATTTTTGTGCTCAATTCAAGAGAGACAGGAGAAATTGGGATTACTGAAGAATAAACCGGTTCTTGTGCCAGGGGAGCTCCAAACCCAGAGCTATGCAGAGTGTGGATCCCCTAGCTTTCCCGCATTCATCTTCTGTCCTTGAAATACCTGAGCAACAGACATTCTGCAGGTCAAGGGAACTATTATCTACCATGTTAACCAGTTGAGCTGAACTATTATCTGCAGGTCAACAGACATTCCTCGCAGGTCTGCAACAGACATTCTGCAGGTCAAGGGAACTATTGTACATAGAAGGCATGCTAATCATCGTCTCAAAAGAAAGAGAAGTAATCCAGCTCTCCGCAGAAAAATATTTCACAACTCTGAAAACTTGGATCAATGTTTGAATACAAAAGAGCTCTGTCTTTCTTCACTGTTTGCCTACAAAAGATCGCCAAAATATTAAAAGTTAGAAACTTTGAAGCCCAAAGCACACTTAAAACCCCGTATCCAACCCACTCATTTGTTGACATCTAAGCTGCCTACTGAGCTATGTAACCTACAGAACATAACACTGCAGGATTGCCTCCAAGAAGAAGAAGGAGCAGTTTATTCTGTTGAACCAGTGCAACTAAGTTCAAACTAAGAAGAGAAGATGAAATTGACTTCTCTAAGTATTTATAATTAGTTACAGAACATGTGAAATGCATGTTTGCCCAAACTATATAAATGGGCATTGTATCAAACACAATGTATGCGATATACAGAAATACAATCTTACCTCTCACTCTGCAATTTCTTCTTTCCAGCTTTCTAAGGTTTTCATCTCTCTCTCTCGAGAAAAAACAACCTGCAAACAAATCAACAAACAAGTTGAATTAAATCAACATCATTAATGTTTTTCCAGTTCAATCTTCCTATAAACTGCACATTAAATACTCCAGGACACAAACCCTCTATCTATATTTCAACTTCACAAGTAAAAAACTGTGTTTAATACATGAAGAATCATTGAATCCCCCAAAAAAGGCATGAAAACATTGCTTTTTATAGGCTAGCAAAATTATAATAATAATTTATTTTTAAAATATTTCTTATATTAAAATAATATTTTTATTCTTAACATCAGTATATGAACACAGTAAAAAAAATATTTAAACCAAAAATAAAAATATATATTTTTAAAAAATACTGTTTGAAACAATAAGAAACTCTACTTTTAATATAAAGATGCTTAGGCTTTTGTCGAAGACTTTACCGCCAAGGTAGTAAGTGCTTTTGCAAACTTGCTGGTTGTGACCCTCTCCTTCTCACCATGACAAGATCTTCTAGAAGACAGCCAAAAAGTATTATAGTTCCTGTAAAGTAATTTTAAATGTTAAATACGACAACGTATAGTACAGTGTCTACACCAAGAATAAGAAGCATTAAGTGATGCCGTGTATGTATGGAATGTCTTTCTTAGCCAATTGCAGAAATATTGCATCGGACTCGGCATTAGTCTGACTCCTCTTCCCACTCCTCTTCCGACTCCTCTTCTGACTATACTTCGGAATCCTCTTTTGACGCCCACTCACCTAGATATATCACATCATCGCATATCTGTTTTGCACTACAAATGCTTTTTAGTTCTGGCAACTTTTTCAATTTCAGCATATATAACTGTGGGAGTATTATTTCATCTGTCCCTCCTATTATCTCCTCCATTTTCTCACAATCCTCAACTTCAAGCCAATCCAGGTTTATAAGACTCCAAGAAGATGGAAACAAGATTTTCATGCTATTGCAACTATGTACGCAAACTGATTGGAGTGAATCGCAAATCAGTTCTGCACTACAAATGTTTTTCAATTGTGGTAAATCGTAAAAGTTTAGTTCTGTTAACTTTGAGAGTTTGATTTCGGTGCTGCTGCTGCTTTCTTCACCCATGACCCCTTCTTCATCCCATCTTGCTCCACCTATTATTTCCTCCATTTTGTCACAACTGTTGGAAGTTGCATTGTAACAGGATTCACAGTGTTTTAGTATGAATAGGAAGATGATCTTTCAATGTAATTAGGAAAGATATGTTTACATTACAATTGGCATTAAACTCCTGATCTGTAGGAGTAATTTACGCCACCTTTGTATATATATAGTGCCTGGAAGCCAATACAATTATTCATTCCAGTTGAATCAATTTTCCTATATGGTATCAGAGCTGGTTAAGCTCTAAATATTCATGCATCTATTTACATCTATTTTCCAGCCTTGATTCAGAATTCTGCTCGTAAATTGTTCTTCAGTTTTTTCCAGATTTCCAGAATTCAATTTCAACAGTGACTGTTTTATTTCTCCATCCTTGATTTCTTTCTCTTTCCCTTAAAACACCATGGCTGAAACCAACACTGCACTATGCAGTACCGATGACTCTGTTAACTCTGCTACTTCCCTTCCCAGTCCAGATGGGTCTCCTTTATTCCTTCACCACTCAGACCATCCTGGTCTGCTTCTTGTCTCCAAAAGGCTGAATGGAGACAACTACAATTCTTGGCATCGTGCCATGAAAATTTCTTTATCTGCAAAGAACAAAACAGGTTTTATTACTGGTGAGATCAAAGAGCCACATGAAACTTCGAAACCTAAAGAACATGCTCTTTGGCCGCGCTGCAACGATATGGTTCTCTCATGGATTCTCAATTCCCTTGAGCCAGAATTAGCAGACTCTGTCCTCTCATGTGATACTCCTCATGCCATCTGGGAAGATCTCCATGAAAGATTTTCCTTAGGGAATGCTCCTCGAATTTTTCAAGTGCAGAGAGATATTTACAGAATTGAGCAAGGGCAAATGTCTGTTGCAGCGTATTACACGAAATTAAAGGGATTATGGGATGAGCTTGCATCTTTCAATTCAGCCACATGCACATGTGGTGCGCAGAATGGCAGCACCAAACTCATACAATTTCTCATGGGTCTCAACGAATCATATTCGGGTGCAAGAGGTCAGATTTTGTTGATGAATCCTTTACCATCAGTTCGTCAGGCATATGCCTCCATTGTGCAAGAAGAAAAGCAACGGGAATTAGGATCTGCCATTACTGCACCTTCAAACACAGCAGCCATGGCTGTGCGTGGCAACCAGAATTTTCCAAAATCAAGGCAAAATAATCAAAATTACGGGAACCCATCCAACAATTCACGCACTAGAGAGCCTTTTCAGTGCACTTATTGTGGTGACATGTACCACAGAAAATCAAATTGCTACAAATTAATTGGATACCCTCCTGGTCATCCACGGGCAAAAGAAAAGGCACAGCAGCACAACCAGAATTTTGCACCTAGCAGACCATCGGCAAATCAAGTGGATTTTAATTCTACTCTTCAGCAACTACAAGTATCTTTACCCAATTTGACAAAGGAGCAATACATCCAGATACTCAGCACCTTGAATCCAAATCCAAATCCACAGGCCAACGCCGTGACTCCTGCTACCCCTGCTGCTGAAGATAATTCAGGTTTATTACCAGTTGCTCAAGATCATTGGATACTTGATAGTGGGGCAACCCACCATATTACTTCTTCTCCTGCAGAATTACAAAGTGTTGACACCAATTCCTCTTTGACACCAGTCTCATTACCAAGTGGGGATGTGGCAGAAATCACTTTGACCGGTTCAATACAATTTGACAAATCTTTTCAATTGAATAATGTGTTATGTGTGCCGAGCTTTAAAGTTAATCTCATGTCTGTCGGTAAAACAACCGAAGACTTACATTGTTCAATAACCTTTTTTCCATCATGGTGTATTTTGCAGGACTTGGCTACGAGGATGATGATTGGTGTGGGTAAGCGGCGCAATGATCTATACTACCTTGTGGCGTTGGCTTCAACTCCCTCTTCTTCCAGTTTTTCTTGCAATCTAATCATCTCTTCCAATCTTTGGCATCGTCGATTAGGACACCCTTCCTCTAGTCGTTTGCAATTTTTATCCAACAATTTGATTAAATTCAATTTTGATTCCAATCATAAGTGTGACGTTTGTCCATTGGCAAAACAAACTCGCCTCCCTTTTCCTTCTAGTTCAATTTCTACTACAAAGTGTTTTGAGCTTATTCATTGCGATATATGGGGACGTCATAAACACCCCTCTCTTTCGGGTGCCTTTTATTTCTTGACTATTGTGGATGATTTTTCCCGCTTTACATGGGTTTTTTTAATGCGTCATAAGAGTGAAACACAACCTACACTTCGTCGATTTTTTCATTACGTCAAAACACAATTCAACACCAATATTCAACAACTTCGTTCTGATAATGGGGCTGAATTTCTTTCATTGAAAAATTTTTTTCTAGACGAAGGCATCATTTTTCAACACTCTTGTGTTTATACACCTCAACAAAATGGTGTTGTTGAGAGGAAACATAGACATATCCTTGAAACCGCTCGCGCCCTTCGCTTCCAATCTCACTTACCCATTACTTTTTGGGGCGAATGCATCCTTACTGCAGTCCACCTCATTAATCGTCTTCCTACCTTGTTGCTTCACAAGAAAACACCTTTTGAGATTCTTTATAACAAGGTCCCGGATTACTCTCGTATGCGAGTTTTTGGTTGCATCTCTTTCGCAACAATAGTCAACCCATCATCAAAATTTTCTCCCCGCGCCACTAAATGCATCTTCATTGGTTACCCCATGGGGCAAAAAGCCTACAAGCTCTACGATATTACAACAAAAAAAATCTTCACCAATCGAGATGTGGTCTTCCTTGAAGATACCTTTCATCACTCACCACAAAACACAAGCACCCCATCAGACCCGTCCATCTCTCTTCCTATCGTCTCTGATTTTTTACCCGCTTCAGCTGACCTTCCCATCACAAATTCCACTCCCGTTCCACCACTTGAGACACCTTCCCCTCCTGGCCCATCTCCAATTGCTCAAGATGCTTCATCAATTACCCCAGATACACAAGAAACACAGGACTCCCCTGTCAATTCCATAATTCCAACCCCTGATCCACCACTTCGCCGTTCTCAACGTTCCCGTAAAGCCAACGTCCACCTAAGAGATTATGTCTGCTCGCAGGTGACTCTGCCTCCACATCAATTGTCCACCTCGGCCTCGTCTTCATCTATACTAGGTACAAAATTCCCTCTTTGTCGTTTCATCTCTTATCATCGTTACTCTCCATCATATCTTTGTTACACTGCCACTATGAGTCGAGATATAGAACCCACTTCATATGATATTGCTGTGACTGACCCTAAGTGGCAGGAAGCCATGGATTCCGAGCTTCAAGCTCTCATCGCCAATCAGACATGGAGTCTTGTGCCTTTGCCCCCGGGTAAACGCCCAATCAGTTGCAAATGGGTATACCGTATCAAACACAAGGCCGATGGGTCCATTGAGCGCTATAAGGCTCGCCTTGTTGCTCGTGGATTTACACAGACTGCTGTAATAGATTATCATGACACATTTTCCCCCACTGTGAAAATGGTTACTGTCCGCTGCCTCCTTGCCGTTGCTGCCAGTTTGCAGTGGCCCTTGCACCAATTGAACGTGAATAACGCCTTCTTGCACGGTGACTTGTTGGAAGAAATATATATGACTCCACCTCCTGGTCTTCGGCGGCAGGGGGAGAACATTGTGTGCCGCCTTCACAAGTCGTTATATGGCCTTAAACAAGCCTCGCGACAATGGTTTTCAAAATTTACAGAGGCTGTTCTTGCTGCTGGATTTTCATAATCCAAAGCTGATTACTCCTTGTTCATTCAAAACAAGGGCACATCTCTCACCATTTTATTAATTTACGTGGATGACATTTTGATAACAGGAAACAACATTGACGCCATCAAAGCTCTAAAACAGTTTCTTCATAATCGCTTCCACATCAAAGACCTTGGTGATCTGAAATTTTTCCTAGGCATTGAAGTGGCCCGCTCCAAGAAAGGCATCTATATTTCCCAACGCAAATACGCCTTGGAAATCATCAAAGACAGTGGATATTTGGGTGCAAAGCCGGTTGAATTCCCTATGGAAGAATGCAGACTTTCAAACAAAGGTGAACTTCTCAAAGATCCATGTATCTATCAGCGCCTAGTTGGACGATTGATCTATTTAACCATCACCAGACCCGACATCACATACTCAGTTCATATTCTCAGCCGATTCATGCATGAACCAAGGCAACCTCACATGGCTGCTGCTCTTCGTGTCGTTCGTTATTTGAAATCAGCCCCAGGTCAAGGTTTGCTTCTCCATTCAAATACTCCATTAAACCTGAGAGCATTTTGTGACTCTGACTGGGCGGGTTGTCCCATTACTCGACGTTCTACCACTGGATATTGTGTGTTCCTTGGGAGTTCCTTGATTTCATGGAGAGCTAAGAGGCAAAAGACTGTTTCTTTGTCGAGCGCGGAAGCAGAATATAGAGCGATGGCTAGTGCATGTTGTGAACTCACCCAGTTGAGACATTTATTGACAGATTTGCACATGCCAATTTTGGACCCCATTATTTTACATTGTGACAATCAAGCCGCATTACACATTGCAAAAAACCCGGTGTTTCATGAGAGAACACGGCACATTGAAATGGATTGCCATTTTATCCGGGACAAAATTTTGCGAGGTGAAATTACTACTCAACACGTAATCTCTTCGCAACAATTAGCAGATGTGTTTACAAAAGCTCTAGGCAAAGAAAAGTTCAAGCAACTCATGCACAAGTTGGGAGTTATCGATATCCACTCTCCAACTTGAGGGGGAGTGTTGGAAGTTGCACTGTAACAGGATTCACAGTGTTTTAGTATGAATAGGAAGATGATCTTTCAATGTAATTAGGAAAGATATGTTTACATTACAATTGGCATTAAACTCCTGATCTGTAGGAGTAATTTACGCCACCTTTGTATATATATAGTGCCTGGAAGCCAATACAATTATTCATTCCAGTTGAATCAATTTTCCTATAACAACAACTAACATCAATCCTTTCTAGGTTTACAAGACAAATCCAAGAAGACGGAACCAACATTTCCATGCTATTGCAATTAAGTACTGCAATTTTTTGGAGTGAATCGCAAATCAGTTTTGTAGTACAAATGCTTTTAAGTGCTAGTAAATTAGTCAAAATTAGAACTCTTAACTTTGGGAGTTTGAATTCCATATTACTGCTGCTTTCTTCACTTGAAACATTAATCTCCTCCATATTCCTACACTCACTAACATTAATCTCTTCCAGGCTTACGAGGTTTCGCAACAAGACAAGAGGGAACAACTTCCTCATACTCTTACAACCATAACAAAACAACTTCTTAAGACAAGAAAATGTACTATTGGGAGATGGAGCAGAGCAGAACCAGGAAGATGAAACCAAGCTCTTCATACTATTGCAATGTGTAATAACGATATCCTTCAGTTCAGTTGCATAATTTATCTGAGAGAAAACATCATATAAACTTGTTGCATCATCACATTTACCAATGATTAGTTGTTGAATGTCCTTTGGGAACATGACCTGGAAATCTTCACCACTCAAGTCTTCACCACTCAAGTTACTAAGAGAAATTGTTTTACTTGTTCTAACATCGATAATCCGAGTCTAGTTGGATGTCCTACCCAAATGCGGTATGTGCTTAGTGATCGGGTCTCGTCTCGAGATTTGAGAAACTCTACGAAGTCAGAGTGACCTTCAAAATGGCATTTCAAACTTTCCATCAAGCATCCTACTTCCTTACCTTTAATTGTTGTCAGAGCATATATTTCATCAATTACCTTTTCCTCTAGTACAAGGACTTGCGAGTGAGAGAGTTTAAGTAGCAACCCATTAGAAACTCCCTTTCACCACATCCATTCATTCCAAGAAATTCCAGGGTTGTGTAGACATTCCATGCCTTGAGGCATCTTTTCAAGTCCAGTCCTAGTGAGATCTAACTTCTTTAGTGCCCTCAGCTTTTCTAATGACGGTACATGCCTTAACTTCATACATTTTTTGAGCACTAATGCAGTGAGACTAACCAATCCACAGATAGACTTAGGCAATTTTCTAATATCTGTAAAAGACAGATCAAGAACCTTGAGCCCATGCAATTGCTTAAAAAATGAATATGCAATATTCACTAGTGGATTTCTGCATAACAACAAAGCTGAAAGATTGGGACACCTTGGTGAATGGCCGGAAGGAATTTCCTTAATTTTGTTATGCATCAATGAAACTCTCGTAAATTTATCTCTCCACTCCTCTACATTTGGCAATTCTCTCAGTTGTGCACCTGCTTTAACCATTGTCTGAGAGTTCTCTTGAAGTATTTGGATGGCCATGTCCCTAATCAGGTCATGCATCTTGACACCTCTCCTCATTGTGTAGGTCTTAGCTCTTTCCAATAAGGAGACATCTTCAAGTCTATCAAGCATCGTGTGGCCCTCGTCAAATTCCTCTTGCCTACCCCCCATTCTTTTAATTATTTCCTCATCGATTAAATAACCTATCAACTGCTCCCTTTCAATACAATGATCTTCAGGAAATAATGCATAGTATAAGAGACATTGTTGCTGTGCTAAATCATGTAACTGATCATAACTAAACCTCAATAACCGGAATACCTCATCTTCCATGTCCCTAGATTTTGATTCTTTCAATTTCTTCAATGTATTCCTCCATTCATGTAGTCCATTCACTCCCCTCAAGCTTCTTGCCATTATAATAACTCCCAATGGCAAACCAAAGCACATTCCCTTGCAATATCTACCGCAATTGCTCCATTTCTAGAGAAAGTGCTATGTCATGTCCAGGTTTCTCCTTGAACAAAGTCCAAGCTTCTTTCACTGAAAGCGACTTCACTTTGATTATTTTTTGGCTAGCCATCTGTTGACAAACCCTTTCAGATCGAGTTGTCATAATTATCTTGAAACCTTTCACTGGGTCAGGAATTCCCACTTCGTGTAGCTCAAAAGTGTTCCACAAATCATCTAAAATGAGAATCCATTTTTGTTTTTCCCTTAGGTCTTTTGACAATTTGGTAGCTCTATGCAGATCATCGTCTTCACTTGAAAGATCTAATTTAATACATTTAGCAATAAGATTTTGCAATCTTTCAATGCTGAAATCTCGGGACACAATCACACAAGAAACGTGAGTGACAAATGTCTCGTCTTTCTAGAAGCTCATTATAGATATGTTTCAGTATTGTCGTTTTACCGACTCCCCCCATTCCATAAATGCCAATTATCGAGACTTCACTATCCATTAACCAAGACCATATCTCATTTGTATTATGTTCAAATGCTTGACCCACTAGCTTTGTAGAGCTAGTAGGTAATGGATCTCCCCGGAGTCTCATTTGTGTTGCCTCGTATGCCCTCCAAAAGAGCTAGGTACTGCACCGAGCTGCACTCCTCCAGATCCCCATTATCCGTACCATCCCCCCCATTAAACAGGCCTCCAAACTTCTCATGTACTCTTCCACAATTCTTCCAGTGCGTGACCCATTGTCTCTCGCCGCCGGTGTCGTTCCCTCGCATCTCCCGCCACATTGTCGCCTTTATTGTTTTGTTCTTGTCTAGTGGTTGAAATGGCATTATGATTCCCATAGACTACAAAAGAGCTTGCACCTACGCCATGCTGCACTAATCTTTCTGTTGCTTCTCTTCTGTTATAATTTTCATCAATCATGGGAGGGACAATTATGTCAACATGCTGAGCGCATCCTTCACCAATGTTTTCCATGTCTAAATGCAAACAAACTCTCCCTTCCTCCCCCACCTTGTTCCATGCCCCCGAAATCCCACTCGCGTCCTTCCAAAGCATCCACAGCACAAATTATCACGTTCTACGTTGCTTTGCCGAACCACCGGTTCTCGTCCTCACTCCAACTACGTTTTGTGCATCATTCATGATGACATCATTGTTTACTCGATGGAGAACAAAGTTGATCATTTGTTGGCTGGGATGGATCTCCTCGAGGCTCATCAACTTGATTAAATGATGGCCTCTCATGAAAGTTGCCTATCTCCGTAAGCTCCATGTCTTCAACGAAAGTGATGCTAGGCATCCAATCTTCATCGAGCGATAGATCTTCTTGTTGGTGTGCCATCATCATTTCATTTCTCTCTGTTGTCATTTGAGCTGAAATTGCATTAGTGACCTCGTTATTGCTTGAGCCTCGCTCTAGTTTTAAGTTTCTTCTTTGCGGGGCCATCAATTGTTGCAAGGGCCGCTTCTTGGACATCTTGATGCACTTGTCCACAAATTCTAACACCACGACCTTCAACTTGTGCTAAATGGAATTTGATCCTCGTAATGGCGTATTTTTGGCAAATTCATGCCCACAAAATGTACACCTCTTTCGACCATCATCCATTATCTCGAGTATATTCCCAAAAAGATCTGTCATCATGATGCAAAAACTCGGATCATTCTCGTCGAAGCATTTTGACAAGTGGCTCGTAGAAAAACAAAAAAGATCGATCAACATGTTGCCAAAACAGATCGATCAAGGTCAAAATATTGAATGGAAGTTACATTAATTGTAAAAGGGAAGGTTGAAACTGAAATAACAAGTTAAAAGAGTAAAAAAATGAAAAAGAAAAAACAATGAATTCAAGGATTATAAGAACTGAGAAAGACAAATTTATTTAGTTTTGGGAACTACAGAAAATGATCCAATCTCCAAAGTTTCTCAATACAATTTCTACACTTGAAAGATCCAAACAATAATAACATGGGAAGAAGAAAAGAAAATATAGCTGGATTTAGTTATTGATGTTCTTCAGGTGCTGGTTTGCTGAAGCAGTATATATTCAGAAGAATAAGATTTCAACAACTTGTGTTTTACTTAAAAAGATTCAAATTAACAATAGTAACATGTCAAAAACAAAGACAACAACAAAATGAAGAATATATAAATACTCCACCTGGATTCAAAAGAATCTGAAGCTAATTGCTGAGTGAGTTAACGTGTAGACGCACCCCAATGATGAAATTCTGGGAAATCTGATCTGAAAATGTAAGCACAAGAATATGAGAAAGAGTAGTCAAACTAGACACCTATCAACCTGACAAGAGGCACTCAACAGACAAAATAAAACCTTGAGAGCAGCTGCTTTTAAGAGAAGTAGTTGAAGTTGATAGCAAAATGAGCCTGTAAGAACAACGCTATAATATGAGTTGTTCAATTATATAACTCAGTTGTACCTGATCAACCAAGAATCTTACTCGCAAATTCTACAACCAGACGGGCACTTCTATTTGGAAGAGCCAAAAGAAAGAAATAGGCGTGGAAACAAAATTAGTAGTAGAAAAACAAGAAAAGAAAGTAGAATTTACCTTGCAAGCAAGCAAGAAAGATGGCTGAACTCCAGATGAGATGATTCGATTCAATCAGAAACAGGAAGTACAGGTCATCCGAAAGGCTTAAGAAATTTGGTGAGGGAAATTAGGAAGTCAATGGTATACAGAGAGAGATCAAGCAGAAGACAATGTCAATGTTGCAGTATGGCCAGATCATTGTTTAATAAGAAGGAAGTTACTTGGAAGGAAGCAACCGTTTTCCTACCACAGATTATATTACTATATATATAAAACGCGTAGGTTTTTCACTGTATATGCGTTCACTGTGCACTCAGACACAGTGGATTGCAATAGTGCTTTTTTTTACTTTTTTTTTGTTTTGTTTTCTGGTTACGTTTTTTTTCTGTTTTTTTTTTTTTTTTGTTTTGATTTTATGATTACGCTCCTCTTTGTTTTTCGTTTCTTCTTGACATAAAATGGATGAACCACCTTCAGAATCAAGGGGCATTTCCAAACAGAAATGGCTAGAGGACAGAAAGAAAAAGAGGAAACGAAAAAAACCATGAAAATAAGCAAGGTTGTTAGTATTATGTGCAGTTTGGAATTACGGTTTTGCTTTTTTTTACTGTTTTTTTTTGTTTTGTTTTTCTGATTATGTTTTTTTTCTCTTTTTTTCTGCTTTTGTTTTAATTTTATGATTACGCTCTTTCTTTTTTTTTCATTTCTTTTTTTTTCCTAATTATTCTTTTTTTCTTCTTTTTTTGCCTTTTTTTGCATTTTTTCCTTATTATATTTTTTTTCATTTTTTTCTTATTATATTTTTTTTCTTTTTCTACTTATATATTTTTTTGGTTTTTTGTTTTTTAATAATCAGGGTGTCCGAGCTCGCTTAAATGCACCACGATTAATCTCCATATCCAAATTTTTTTGATAACCAGGGTGTCCAGGCCAACTTATGCATACCACGACAATCCCCGGACCCACATTTTTTTTCTAAAGTGCTTTCCTGTTGGTACATTTTTTTTCTTTTTTTTATACTTTTGTTTTATTCGCTTATACAATTTTTTTATAATCGTGATCTCCGACCAGCTTAAGCACACCATGACAATTTAATTATTGAAATTGTTTTGACAATAATGTTGATAATAATTTTAACTGTTATAGTAATGATGATGACAATAACATAAGGATTAGATTTTCAATTTATGTATTCATCTTTTTGTTGATGGAAAATTAACTATTTCTTTTTGTTGTTTGATTATTGGAGGGTTTTTTTATATTAATTCATTTCATTTTTTTTTATTCTTAGACAATGTTTATTTTTTATTCGTATTTATACATCTATACTTTTAGTTTTTTTATAGCTTTTTTTGCTGGGATTTTTTTTATTGATTCAATCCTGGGATTTCAATCTAAATTGGTAATCATTTTAAAATTAATATTGCTTCCTTTTTCCCTTTATTGATTTTTTTTGGTTTCTTGTTATTTTTATTGGTTCTTTGGATTAAATGATTTTTATGATTGTACTATTTACACAATAATAATGATAATTTTTTTGATTGGTTTTTTATTGCTTTTTTTATAAATCTTTTGCTTTTTTTATTAATTTTCCAGGGCAATTTAATTATTTTGACAATAATGTTAATAATAATTTTAACTGTTGTAATAATGATAATGACAATAGCATAAGGATATATTTTCAATTTATGTTTTCATCTTTTTGTTGATAGAAAATTACAACTTATTTTATACTGGTTATTTCATTGAAACCTACTAAACAAATAAATTTATATTCATTTAAAATTTATATATTTTATACAAAATTTGCACTTCATAAAAATTATATACAGATTTATTATTTTGTCTAAATTTATGCGATGATAAAAAAAAATCATACATAATAAATATTTTTTTACGTTGAAAAAAATATGATTCCGCCCGCGACGAGGCGCGGGTGCCATGGCTAGATGTTTTCTTTTATTTTTATTTGTTCTTTGGATTAGATGATTTTTATAATTTTATTATTTGCGCAATAATAATGATAATTTTAGTGATTATTTTTTTATAAAAATCTTTTGATTTTTTTAAAAGATTTTCCTGAAATTTTAATTTATATCGGTGATCATTTTAAAAGTAATATTACTCTATTTTTCCCTTTATTTGTTTTTTTTTGTTTTCTGCTTCTTTATTTGTTCTTTAGATTATATGATTTTTATGATTTTATTATTTATGCAATAATAATGATAATTTTAGTTATTGTTTTTTTATTGTTTTTTTATAAAAATCTTTTGCTTTTTTTTAATTTTTCATTGTAATTTAATTATTTTAATTGTTTTGGCAGGAATGTTAGTAATAATTTTAGCTTTTATAGCAATGATAATGGCAATAACGTTAGGATGAATTTTCAATCTATGTTTTCGTCTTTTTGTTGATAGAAAATTAACAACTTATTTTTTTTATTTGATTATTGTAGGTATTTTGACAATTTATATTTTATTTTTGTTTGATTTAAATAATAATACCAAAATTAAATGATCTTACAATTCTGTAGGGAAAAAAAAAAGATCTTATACCACCACTCACCAGATTAAATTGATATTTCGCCATACAACATTAAATGGAGGACATTCTAAGCGTCAGCATGCTCCCACTCCACTTCTGACTCCCACCATTCTTTTGGATTCATATAAAAGAAGGGGGAAGAGATGGAAGACAGGTTGGAATCTTCTTCACCTTCTCGCATTCTGTAATCCAAATTACCTGGAGAGAATCGCAGATGAGCTTTGTACTACAAGTGCTTGTCAGTTCTGGTAAATGAGACAAAAACAGAGTTGCTGCGGCTGCTTTCTCAATCTCGTATGTGCGGACTGCAAGCAATAATTCTAAAGTGAATTTGGTTACTGATAAGGGAATTATTGCATATATATTTTTAGTCTTTCTTTTTTGCTTTATTTTACGAGGAAAGAGCACCTCCTTGGAGTGCCATTTCTACAATACACAAGACTCCCTCTTGTGTGAATTTGTAAAAAACTATAAAATAGAGCACAAGACACGCACACAACTATAAAAACTATATATGCAGAAAATATATATCCAAACACCGCAAGCAAAAGACACGCAATTTTTACGTGGAAAACCTTCCCAATGTGAGAAGGAAAAACCACGGGATCGTAGTCCACTCAAACACTTCCATTATCAATAGTAATAGAAATATATGAGTCTTCTCTAGTCTCAACTAAAGGCATACAAACCGGAACTATCTTCAAGAAATACAATTTCTTGGCACAAATCAATTAATACCAGAATTCAAGGAATGTCTCATCAAAAATAGAGGCTACTGTTCACGGGCTGAAAACCATATGCAAAGCGCTCAGAATTCAATCTCCACCGTTCACAATGAGGATTCACATGTCACGAACATCCTTGCAAAATTTCAGCTCAATGGGACCACAAACACTGGTTGATCAGATCAGTAGATCAAAACTAGGCAGTAAAATCCGAGAACTCTATTTTCTCTCTATTTCGGCAGCTCACTTATTTTCTTGTCTCTCTCTCTCGGTCACTTTCCAGCAGCCAAGGGGTGGGGTCATGAAACCTACTTTTGTCACATATTGCTTGAAGCTGCGCGGGCTGCATCTTGAACTTGTTCAGGAACTTTGTCACATATTTTAACACCCTGCCCTTTGACTCCATACAAATGCCATTTGGACCTCAAAATGGAAGTAGCAGCATCAAATTTATAGCCACAAAATTTACACTTGAAAGGACTACCATCCAGCTTCTCAACATAATCCCCAAAAGGATCTTCATTGTCCCTGCAGATAGAAATAAGTATTGAGTGAAAAATGGATTTTGAATAAAAAAGAGCCTGGCAAGTAATTTAAAATAAAAAAATATTGAAATATGTGATGAGTTGAAATTAATAGCAAAATGGACATGTAAGGACAAAGCTATAATATCATACTCATGTTTAATTATTGATCAAGCAACATATATATATACTTAAGTTGTACCTGATCTATCACAATCCTACTTACAGATTCTTCAACTTGATTATTTGGAAGAATCAAAACAAATACGTGCAGGAAAAAAATTAGTGGTAAAAGAAAAAAAAAGATGATGAAGAAAAGAAAGTAGAATTTACCTTGCAAGCAAGCAAGAAAGATGTTGAACTCCAGTTGAGATGATTCATTTCTTCAAGTCTTCTGCAAATGTTTTGTTAAGCTAGTAATCAACTTAACTTCCAACAATATCTTCCATGTCCAAGATGTAAGGAATCCTTCCCTTTCCCGAAATTGTGGTCATTATAGGAATTCCGTTTTCATAGGATACATGCTATTTTCTACAAAATCGGTTTTAATTAAGGAGTTATATTCCATATCAATCACTACCTTGATGGACGGTTGAGATTGAATTAAAGAAAACCCTAATTGGAATTTCGGTCCTCTCTCCACCTATAAATATAGGCTTTTGTCCATCACAAAGGCTAGTCACGATTTTCAACACATTAGGGTTTATAGGCGAGGAGAGAGAAACCGAAACTCTTCACTAAAGCTTTTCTTTAACCAAAGTTCAACACCAATTAGTAGCAGGATTCGGCAGCAGGATCAAGAACCTCCTCGTACCATGATGAACGGAGGTAATTCTTAATCCTTCTTAAATCGAAATCTTATTGTGATCATCATGCAGTTCAAGATCTTAGGGTTTATGTTAAAAATGATTTAATATGTGGTATCAGAGCATGGTTTAGGAACGCATGATTGTCCATGAAGTAGGATAACCTTATATCGCCATAATCGGTAGATACCTATATCCTAACTCTGTTTTGCAAGATACTTAACGATCCAACTATTATGGACTGAATGAATGTTATTTATTTTCTGCATTATTTTAATTTTGGACATGACTGTTTGATCGTGATTTATTTAAAGTTCCAATTTTGATTACGTACAAAGCTCCTGCGTGAGTACTATTCGAAAATATTCGATGTAAGAGATGTCAATAAGTTCGTCGTAACGAAAGTGGTGGCGGACGAATTGGTAGCTGGTTCGACCTAAAAGGGAGTCGTTTTGAAGCTTGAAGATGAAGACAGATGATAGAAAAGAAAGACAGGAACAAGGCCATATAGTTGGATCTAATTTTCCTGATTATGTTTATGATGTTACTTTCTATCGTTTTTCTTTTTTTACTTGATGCATTATGTCGTATTCACTAGGGAATAAAGAAAAACCTATTCTAGAAACCTTTAGAATCAAAAATTTCTTCCAGGGCGCAGCTCGACCCCAGTTAAGAGGAGCTCGCTTCGCTCGGAGCTAGCTCGCTTCGCTCGACCTCCTTTCAGTTTTTCTTAGCCAACCCATAATATATCATAATGAAATTGAAACTAATTTAAATACATATTTGATTCTTTTGGTCAATAATTTTGTATGCTTAGGGTTAGGATCACCACAGTGACCCACATTCATATACATTGAAAATTGGCCATAACCTTACCATCATAACGTTATAATTGCATATTTTTCAATACATGAATTTTTCAGTCTCCTGCAGGATGACTATATTCATATGTTGAAACAAATATTTACTGGAGACTAAAGATATCCACAGATATCTTATTTGTCTTAATTAGGAGTAATTATACTCACCTAAAAATACTCGACTTTAGATGGTATAATGTATTAAAACTCCGTGACTACCCACGTGAGCACCTAAGTTTCATTTTATTACCCATGTGTTGTCTTTTAGTTAAAGCCTTATTAAATTATTGTATCTCTCATTATATTGCAGCTTAGCTTACCCACTCACCTCAACTCGCATGCTTCTTCTCGTCCCTATACTTACTCGGAACCAACTTCTCCGAATGGAAGGAGCAAGTTGAGTTCACCTTAGGAGTACTTGATTTGGATCCGGCCCTCCTCAAAGATAAGCCGCATCCACTTACCGACAAAAGTACCCCCGAGGAAAAGACTCTCTTTAATGCTTGGGAGAGATCCGACAGACTAAGCATCATGTTCCCGCGAATGACCATAGCCCAAAGCAACATCAAAACCTCCCTTCCTAAGCCCGAGAATGCTAAGGATTACATGAAAGCCATAGAGGAAAGGTTTAAGACTACAGACAAGTCCCTTGTCGGGAAACTAATGGCGATCTTACAACCATAAAGTTCGATGGTACTCGCTCAATGCATGAACATGTTATTGAGATGACCAACCTCGCAGCCTAAGTTGAGAAATTTGGGAATGATCGTGGATGAGTCTTTTTCTCGTCCAATTTATCCTCGAACAGCTTTACCTCCTCAAGTACGGGCCATTCCAAATTCACTACAACACTATTAAGGACAAGTGGGCAAAGTGAATGAATTGGCTAATAAGTCTGGTTCAAGAAGAGGCACGACTGACTCAACAAGGCATTAAAGTGGCTCATTTTGTTCAAAGAGCTGGACATAAAGTCGGGACAAAGCACAATTCAGGCGAAAAAGGGCACCACCCTGGATCTAATGAGGCCAATCAACCACCCAAGAAGAAAAAAGGAAGACTTGTGCAAATTTTGCAAGAAACCCGGACATTTTGCAAAAGACCGCACTAAACGACGAGAATGGTTCGAAAAGAAAGGTAACCCTATGGGTTTCGTAAGTTATTTCGAATCAAATCTTACTTATGCTTTCTTCCAATACTTGGTGGATTGACACCGGTGCTAACGCTCATGTTTCTAACACAATGCAGGGATTCCTTACGACCCAAACCATAAACCCAAGTGAGAACTTCTTATTTATGGGAAATCAAGACAAAGCTCCAGCTTGAAGCTATTGGAACCTTTCGTCTTGTTTTAGATAGCGGTTTTCGCTAGACTTATGTCAAACTCTTTATGTTCCATCTATTTCCTGTAATTTAGTTTTCGTAAGTGCACTTGATAAAATTGGTTATTCGTTTCAAGTTGGAAATGGTAATTTCAGTTTATTTAAGAATTCTGAACTTATTGGTTCGGGGATTTTAATTGATGGTTTATACAAGTTCCATCTTAAACAATTTGCTGAAACCCATCTTACCCTGCATTCTAATGTAGAAACAAAGCGTAAGTCGTCTAAAAACGACTCCTATTTCTTGTGGCATAAAAGGTTGGGTCACATATCCAGTGAAAGGATCAAAAGATTAGTAAAAGATGGTGTCCTTCCGGATCTAGACTTTACTAATCATAAAGCTTGTGTGGATTGTATTAAAGGAAAAACAACAAAACACACAAAGAAAGGAGCCACAAGAAGTACTCAGCTTCTTGAAATAATACATACAGATATTTGCGGACCTTTTGATGTTCCAACTTTTGGGGGAGAGAAGTATTTCATTACCTTTATTGATGATTACTCACGTTATTGTTATCTATACTTGTTGCATGATAAATCTCAGTCGCTGGATGCTCGTACAAGTGTTCATTATCGAAGTCGAAAGGCAACTAGATAGAAAAGTGAAAATCATAAGGTCGGATAGAGGTGGTGAATTTTACTGAAGGTATGATGAAACAGACAACATCCTCGGACCTTTTGCAAAACTTCTCCAAAAGCTTGGAATTGTTGCCCAATACACAACGCCCTGGATCTCCATGGCAAAATGGTGTAGCCGAAAGGCGAAATCGTACATATATGGAAATGGTTAGATCCATGATGAGTCATGCCAATTTACCTATATCATTATGGATGGATGCTCTACGCACAGCTTGTTTACATCTTGAACAGGGGTTCCTAGTAAGGCGCTCCAAAGACACCTTTTGAACTGTGGAAAGGATGGAAACCTAGTTTAAGACATCTCCAAGTTTGGGGTTGCCCAGTTGAAGCTAGAATCTACAATCCACAAGAAAAGAAATTGGACTTTAAGACGATCAGTGGTTACTTTATAGGTTACCCAGATAAGTCCAAAGGATATAGGATTTATTGTCCTAACCATAGTACGAGAATTATTGAAACCGGTAATGCCAGATTCTACGAGAATGGCGAAATCAGTGGGAGTAATAAAGTTCAAGATGTGATCATTCAGGAAATAAGGGTACATGTTCCTTTACCCTCTATTTCAAAAGATAGGAACCCTCCCATTGTTGAACCATTCAACAATGAGGAACACCCAATGAATAATCCACAACTCCATAATGAGATTATTGCCAATGAACCTATGGATGCAACACTAGCGGAACCGGCATTAAGAAGGTCTCAAAGACAAAGGAGATCCGCTATTTCCAATGATTATATGCTTTACCAAGTAGAATCTGAAGATGGGACAATGAAAGACCCGGTTTCTTATTCACGAGCCATTAAAGATGTTAATTCTAATAAATGGATCGATGCCATGAAGGATGAATTGAAATCTATGGTAGAAAATCAAGTATGGGAAGTAGTTCAATTGCCTCCCGTGACACAAAGCAGCTTGGTCGTAAGTGGGTTTTTTAAGACCAAGCGCGATTGCAAAGGCAATATTGAACGACATAAAGCCGGACTTGTTGCCAAAGGTTTCAATCGTAAAGAAGGTATTGATTATACCGAGACTTTTTCTCCCGTGTCCGTAAAAAGACTCACTTAGAATTATCATGGCGTTAGTGGCTCATTATGACCTTGAGTTACATCAAATGGACGTCAAAACCGCCTTTCTTAATGGAGACTTGCAAGAGGAAGTCTACATGCGCCAACCTCGAAGGCTTCATAATTGAAGGTCGTGAAGACATGGTCCGCAAACTTAAGAAATCACTATATGGACTAAAACAAGCTTCCGAGCAATGGTATCTAAAGTTCGATGAAATTATTACTGAATTTGGTTTCAAAGAAAATATCGTTGACCCTTGCATATACCTTAAGATCAGTGGGAGCAAGTTCATATTTTTAGTTCTGTATGTTGATGACATCTTATTAGCCAGCAGTGACCTTGGTTTATTACATGAAACCAAGACTTATCTCTTTAAGAACTTTGAAATGAAAGATATGGGCGAGGCATCCTATGTGATAGGAATAGAGATATTCCGTGATAGGTCACTTGGTATTTTGGGATTGTCTCAAAAGGCATATATTGACAAAGTTCTAGAGAGATTTGGCATGATGACATGTTCCTCTAGTCCTGTTCCACTGCATAAAGGAGATAAGCTTGATCTTACGCAGTGTCCACAGAACGAGTTGGAACGTAAAGAAATGGCACAATATCCTTATGCTTCTCTCATAGGGAGTTTGATGTATGCACAGGTCTGTACGAGGCCTGACATTAGTCATGCTGTTGGCATGTTGGGTAGATTTCAAAGTAATCCAGGGATAGCTCATTGGAAAGCTGCAAAGAAAGTACTGAGATACCTAAAGGGAACACGGAACTACATGCTCACATATAGAAAATCGTGACACCTACAGTGACTCGGGTTATTCGTATTCAGATTTTTGGAGGATGTCCCGACACTAGACACCGCACTCTTGGCTATGTGTATCTCTTATCCTGGAGGTGCAATATCATGGAAAAGCCGAAATCCGAGTTGCTTTTACACATCCACCATGGAGGCCGAGTACGTGGCATGTTATGAGGCCGCAATTCAGTGGAGCGTGGTTGTGTAATTTCGTCCCTGAGTTTGGAGCTTTGAGTTTCATCTCTAAGCCACTAACTCTGTACTGTGACAATGAAGCTGCAACTTTCTTCTCCAAGCATGACAGGATATCTAAGGGAGCAAAACACATGGACCTTAAATATCTATCACTGAAGCAGGATGTTAGACTAAAGAAAATTGTCATTGAGCATACAAGAACAGATCTCATGGTTGCAGACATATTCACAAAAGGACTACCTCCCAAGACCTTTCAGGGACATACTCAAAGTATGGGTCTTGAAGATAGTTCCTAGTTATCATTTATCTGCTCTTTATCATGTACTTGTACTTGACATTTATTGAGCTCTTAATTTATTGCTACATCTGCTATATATTCTTTCTGTTATCCATTGTGTACATATTTATGATTGGATGAATGCTAATAGAAACAGTCTTGTAACAAAGACATTATGGGACCATTATGCAAATCTCCTCTTATGGTCTAGTTATGACAGTTGTCAATGATGTGGTACATGGAAGGAATCATGTTATAGAATGATGTGTGCACGCCATGACTCCCATTGACAACCGGATTAGCCAAGACACTTATGATAACCGACTACAGAAGAGCTTAGCATGTAACGCGCGCCTTATGACTCCTATATGAAAACACTAATGGATCTTCCTATCGACCAAGTGGGAGACTGTAAGGAATCCTTCCCTTTCCCGAAATTGTGGTCATTATAGGAATTCCGTTTTCATAGGATACATGCTATTTTCTACAAAATCGGTTTTAATTAAGGAGTTATATTCCATATCAATCACTACCTTGATGGACGGTTGAGATTGAATTAAAGAAAACCCTAATTGGAATTTCGATCCTCTCTCCACCTATAAATATAGGCTTTTGTCCATCACAAAGGCTAGTCATGATTTTCAACACATTAGGGTTTATAGGCGAGGAGAGAGAAACCGAAACTCTTCACTAAAGCTTTTCTTCAACCAAAGTTCAACACCAATCAGTAGCAGGATTCGGCAGCAGGATCAAGAACCTCCTCGTACCATGATGAACGGAGGTAATTCTTAATCCTTCTTAAATCGAAATCTTATTGTGATCATCATGCAGTTCAAGATCTTAGGGTTTATGTTAAAAACGATTTAATACAAGACACAATAGATCTATTGGTTGGGATGAATTTCCTCGAGGCTCATCAGCTTGAGTAATGGTTGGCCTCTCAAGAGAAGCTATCTCTTTCCAGATGCTGGACTTGTTCTGTTTCTCGGTATAGTCTCAAATGCATCATGCATGAGCTCAATCTCTTTAGCAGTGATGCTATCCATCCAATCTTCGACCGCTCCAGGGGAAAGAGCACCTCCTTGTTGTGCCATTTCTACATGCCTCCCTCCATAGTTTTGTCCCTGCAGATAGAAATAAGTATCGAGTGAAAAATGGATTTTGAAGTGATTGTCAGAAAAAAGAGTCTGGCAAGTAATTTAAAATAAAAAATATTGAAGAAATTCTCCTTGTTTTAAAGATAAGGAGTTGAAATTGATAGCAAAATGGACATGTAAGAACAACGCTATAATATCAGACTCATGTTCAATGAATGATCAAGCAACATATATATATATATATATATATAATTAAGTTCTACCTCATCAATCTACAATCCTACTTACAGATTCTTCAACTTGATTATTTGGAAGAATCGAAACAAATAATATGTGCAGAAATAAATTAGTGGTAAAAGAAAAAAAAAGATGATGAAGAAAAGAAAGTGGAATTTACCAAGCAAGCAAGAAAGATGCTAAACCAAGCAACATATATATATATATATATATATATATATATATATATATATATATATATATATATAATTCTGTTCTACCTGATCAATCTACAATCCTACTTACAGATTCTTCAACTTGATTATTTGGAAGTATCGAAACAAATACGTGCAGAAACAAGATTAGTGGTAATAGAAAAAAAAAAGATGATGAAGAAAGAAAGATATATAATGCTAATAATTCAAAACCAAAACATATTTAATGCTAAACCAAGCCGTGAGGAGTCTACCTTAATATTGAAGTTTCTCAAGGCCATGAAGGACATCCTTAGAATCAGGATGCTCCCACTCCACTACTGACCCGCACTATTCTTTTGCTTCCTTGTGAATCAAACTCAGTGTAGACAACTGTAGAAATGCAGAAATTACAGAGAGAGAAGAGAGGATTCTGTTTAAGAGAGAGAGAGAGAGATGGAGGAGGAGAATTTGAAATTGGATTCTTGCCGTCTGTTGAACATCAATTATTCATTTTCAGTTCACAGCTATTTATACCCATTCACTATCTCATGTATGCATACTCATTGTATGCATACATTATCATTTCATACACTATCATCCCCCCTCAACTTATCAAAAAAGAATATATATATATATTTTAATGAGCGAAAAGGATGCAGATATATTCACAGGTTTTATTTTTTCTAGAATAACAATCATCAAATATGCTTTTTTAGGATGCTTATTAAATAAGATAAAATTTTACCTTAACTATAAGACAAAATACAAAACCAAAATTACAAAAAAAGAAGAAGCATGAAATCCAATAATAAAAAAGGAATATCATAGACAAGAAGTACTTGAGGTAAAATATAATAATACACACACCAATCATTGAATAGTAGTTTTGCTTAAGTAAGAATTAAGAGACGATGCTTACCAATGAAATGAAAACTCACGAAATAAATGTAAAATTAAATTTGCTTGGAAGCTCAAATGCTGGGAAAATCTTAGTTATAAAATGAAAAAACAAATATGGCAGTAAATAGCCTTACAAAGAAAACTGAAACCTAAAAATATGCAACCCACGTTTTGTAATCATAACAATGTGGTATACGACTAAGTCAGAATCAAAACAAATAACTTATTTCTACATATAGGATTTATTAACAACAACTAAAACAAACTTACTCCTACAACTAGGAAATCTTGACAACTTCAACATTGTGCCTGTGCAAATTTTCCACACAAGAACATGGTAAGTCACTAGTTTTTATACAGGAGTTATAATCCTAATAAAATATAACAGGTGTAATTCAAATCTTAAACTTTAAAGGTCTGATTTGTTAATGATATTTAATCGAGCAGTTATATTTTTAAAAATTTGCATTCCACAATCTGAAACGTTGAAACTTTAAGAACCCAAACCCAAGAAAGTTTATTTCTTAGCTAAATTCCTCATCTGGGTTCCTTTCATTTCAATTTAATTTCCAATAAAATGTCAGTTACAACACTAAACTTCACTAAAAACAGTTTCGTTAGCCACTTTCTTAGGAAACAAACAGAGCATAACATAAGAAAGAACACAAACTGTAGAAAGAAAGAGAAGTGGAAAAACATGTTGAGGCTTAAACAAGTTGCAGGCTTAAAACACTAACTTTAATGAATCTTGATCTACATTTTTTAGAATTATTACAGAAAAACAATAACTTTAGTAGTGACAATCTCTATAATAAGAATAGGAAGCAGTAAATGATGCGACGTATGCATGTAATGTTATTCTTAGCCAATTGTAAAAATATTGCATCAGACTCATATCATGCATATAGTTTTATAGAGAGAGAGAGAGAGAGAGAGGAATTAAAAGATGAAAACTCCACAAAGGGACGAAGGACATCGTTAGCGCTATGAAAATAACTCAATGCAATTTAAATGTTAAGCTGGTTAAATACGACAATGTCTAGCACAGTCTCTTTAATAAGAATAGGAAGCGGTAAGTGATGGCCAACTGTAGAAATATTGCATCAGACTCATATCATTCCTCAAACCATTCAATGGACGACCACTTCATTACTGACTCCCACCATTCTTCGAAATCAACAAAAGAGGGAGTAGATGGCTCGCCATTTTCAAGCAACGGAAGACAATTTGGCATCCTCTTCAGCTTCTAACAGTACATTACCCTAATTTTTTGGATAGAATCGGAAATCAGTTTTGCACTACAAATGCTTTTCAGTTCTGGTAAATTTGTCAAGTGCAGTTCTCTTAACTTTGGGAGATTGAATTCGCTGCTAATGTTTTCTTCACCCATAACCCAAAAGATCACCAAAATATTAAAAGCTAGAAACTTTGAAGCCCAAAAGCACACTTAAAACACCGTATCCAACCCACTCATTTGTTGACATCTAAGCTGCCTACTGAGCTATGTAACCTACAGAAGATAACACTGCAGGATTGCCTTGAAGAAGAAGAAGAAGAAGAAGAAGGAGCAGTTTATTCTGTTGAGAATATTGGACTGTTAGTAGTTGGTTGTTAAACCAGTGTAACTAACTTCAAACTAAGAAGAGAAGATGAAATTGACTTCTCTAAGTAGTTATAATTAGTTACAGAACATGTGAAATGCATGTTTGCCCAAATTGTATAAATGGGCATTTTATCAAACACAATGTATGCAATATACAGAAATACAATCTTACCTTTCACTCTGCAATTTCTTCTTTCCACCTTTCTAAGCGTTTCATCTCTCTCTCGAGCAAAAACAACCTGCAAACAAATCAACAAACAAGTTCAATTAAATCAACATCATTAATGTTTTTCCAGTTCGATCTGCCTATAAACTGCAGATTAAATACTCTAGGACACAAACCCTCTATCCATGTATCAACTTCAAAAGTAAAAATCTGTGTTTAAAACATGAAGAATCATTGAATACCACAAAACAGGCATGAAAAGCACATTACATGGCTTAGAGGTCAAAATATGTGGCCTTTGAGAGGAGCATCACCCATTGTAGCAAGCCCAGCTTCATCAATCTTTGTAGAAGCTCATTGTGGATATGCTGCAGAATTGTTCTTTTACCAACTCCCCGCATTCTATAAATACCAGTGGTTGAGACTTCATCATCCATAACCAAGACCACATCACATTCGTGTTCTCTTCAAATGCTCCACCCGCTAGCTTTATAGAGCTTGTAGGTAATAGATATCCTCTAGTCAAAAGCTCAATCTTTTTATCAGTGATGCTATATATCCATCCAATCTTCGAGCACTCCAGGGGAAAGAGCATTTCCTTGTTGTGCCATTTCTACATGCCTCCCTCCATAGTTTTCTTCTTGTGCAGAAGCTGAAATTGGATTCGCGATTTTATGATTAGTGATGGTATGGAAATGTCTGTAACCAAAAATACAAAAATCCTTTGAAGGTTTTTAAATATAGTATGCTTTAGGTTTCTAATTTGAGTTAAAAACAATGTGGAGTATTGGTATTTGAGCTGCTAGGGTAACGAAGTTTGTTGTAAGAGAGTTGGATGGTTAAAAATTCATAATCAATCTGACCAAGTTTACAATGCCTTTTATAAGCTAGCAAAATTATAATAATAATAATTTATTTTTAAAATATTTCCTATATTAAAATAATATTTTTATTCTTAACATCAGGACACGAAAACAGTAAAAAAAAAATATTTAAACCAAAAATATCAATATATTTTTTAAAAAAATACTATTTGAAACAATAACAAACTCTACTTTTAATTTAAAGATGCTAGTGCTTTCGCAAACTTGCTGGTTGTGACCCTCTCCTTCTCACCATGACATGATCTTCTAGAAGACAGCTAGAAAGTATTATAGTTCCTGTAAAGTAATTTTAAATGTTAAATACGACAACGTATAGCACAGTGTCTATATTTTAAAGAAATATTGCTTCGGACTCATATCATACCGTAATCCTTTACAAAGGGACCAAGAACATCCTTGGCATTAGTCTGACTCCTCTTCCGACTCCTCTGCTTACTCCTCCACTTCTGACTCCTCTAGCGACGCCCACTCACCAAATTCATATTTCAGATTATTGCATATCAATTCTGCACGACAAATGCTTTTCATTTCTGGCAATTTATCAAATCTCGCATATGTTAACTTCGGGAGTATTATTTTATTTGTTCCTCCTATCATCTCCTCCATTTTCTCACAATCCACAACTACAAGACATTCCAGGTTTACGAGACTCCAAGAAGACGGAAGCAAGATTTCCATGCTATTGCAACTATATACGCGAACTGCTTGGACTGAATCGCAAATCACTTCTGCACTACAAATGCTTTCCAGTTCTGGTAAACTATCCAAGTACATACTTGTTAACTTTGAGAGTTTGATTTCGGTGCTGCTGCTGCTTTCTTCACCCATGTCCCCTTCTTCATCCGATCTTGCTCCACCTATTATTTCCTCCATTTTCTCACAATACTCAACTTGAATCAATTGTAGGTTTACGAGACTCCAAGAAGACGGAAACAAGATTTCCATGCTATTGCATTTGTATACGCTAACTGATTGGAGTGAATCGCAAATCAGTTTTGCACTACAAATTCTTTTCAGTTCTGGTAATCTATTCAAGAACAGTTCTGTTAACTTTGAGAGTTTGATTTCAGTGGTGCTGCTGCTACTTTCTTCACCCATGTCCCTTTCTTCATCCGATCTTGCTACACCTATTATTTCCTCCATTTTGTCACAAAAACTAACATTAATCCTATTTAGGTTTACAAGACTCCAAGAAGACGGAAATAAGATTTCCATGCTATTGCAGTACGATACTTTAATTTCTTGGAGAGAATCGCAAATCAATTTTGCACTACAAATTCTTTTCAGTCCTGTTAAACTTTCCAAGTACAGTTTTGTTAACTTTGAGAGATTGATTTCGGTGCTTCTTCTGCTTTCTTCACCCATGTCCCCTTCTTCATCCGATCTTGCTCCACCTATTATTTCCTCCATTTTCTTACAAAGTCTAACACTAATCCTTTCTAGGTTTACAAGGCTCCAAGAAGATGGAAATAAGATTTCAATGCTATTGCAGTCCGATACATTAATCTCTTGGAGTGAATCGCAAATCATTTTTGCACTACAAATGCTTTTCAGTTCTGGTAAACTCTTCAAGTTCAGATATGTTAACTTTGAGAGTTTGATTTCGGTGCTGCTGCTGCTTTCTTCACCCATGACCCCTTCTCCATCCGATCTTGCTCCACCTATTATTTCCTCCATTTTTTCACACTCACTAACTCTAATCTCTTCTAGGTTTACAAGACAGATCCAAGAAGACGGAACCAAGATTTCCATGCTATTGCAACCAGATATGTAAATTTTTTGGAGTGAATCGCAAATCAGTTTTGCACTACAAATGCTTTTTAGTTTTGGTAAACCAATCAATATTAGAAATCTTAACTTTGGGAGTTTGAATTCCATATTGCTGCTGCTTTCTTCACCTGTAACCCATTCTTCACCTATTATCTCCTCCATATTCGTACAACCACGAACACTAATCTTTTCTAGGTTTACGAGGTTTTGCAACAAGACAAGAGGGAACAACCTCTTCATACTCACACAATTATCACAACGCAACTTCTTAAGACAAGAAAATGTACCATTGAGAGATAGAGCAGAGCAGATATTGGAAGATGAAACCAAGATCTCCATGCTATTGCATTGCATAATAAAGATATCCTCCAGTTCAGTTGCATAATTTATCAGAGAGAAAACATCGCATAAACTTGTTGCATCATGACATCTTTCAATGATCAGTTGTTGAATGTCCTTTGGGAACATGACCTGAAAATCTTCACCACTCAAGTCCTCACCACTCAAGTGAATGAGAACAATTGTTTTACTTGTTCTAACATCAGATAATCCGAGTCTAGTTGGATGTCCTACCCAAATACGGTATGTGCTTAGTGACTGGGTCTCGTCTCGAGATTTGAGATACTCTACGAAGTCAGAGTGACCTTCAAACTGGCATTTCAAACTTTCCAACTTCTTCAAGCATCCTACTTCCTTACCTTTAATTGTTGTCAGAGCATATTTTTCATCAATTGCTGAAATCATATCGTCTAGTTCAAAGACTTGCAGGTGAGAGAGTTTAGGTAGCAACCCACTAGGAAACTCCCTTTCACCACATCCATTCATTCCAAGATATTCCAGGTTGCGTAGACATTCCATGCCTTGAGGCATCTTTTCAATTGCAGTACTAGTGAGATCTAACTTCTTCAGTGCCCTCAGCTTTTCTAATGACGGTACATGCCTTAACTGCTCACAATTTTTGAGCACTAATGCAGTGAGAGTCACCAATCTAGAGACAGAATCAGGCAATTCTCTGATTTCTGTAGAAGACAGATCAAGAACCTTGAGCCCATATAATCGCTCAAAAAATGAATCTGCAATACTCTCCAGTGGATTTTTGCATAACAACAAAGTTGAAAGACTAGGACACCTTGGTGAATGGCTGGAAGGAATTTCTGTAATTTCATTATGCATCAATGAAACTCTTGTAAAATTCTCTGTCCACTCCTCTTCATCTGGCAATTCTATCAACTGTGCACCTGCTTTAACCATGGCTTGAGAGTTCTCAAGTATTTGGATGGCCATGTCCCTAATCAAGTCATGCATCTTGACACCTCTCCCCATTGTATCGGTCACAAATCTTTCCAATAAGGAGACATCTTCAAGTTTATCAAGCATCGTGTGGCCCTCGTCAAATGCCTCTTGCCTACTCCCCATTCTCTTAATTATTCCCTCATCGATTAAATACCCTATCAATTGCTCCCTTTCAATACAATGATCTTCAGGAAATAATGCACAGTATAAGAGACATTGTTGTTGTGCTAAATCATGTAACTGATCATAACTAAACCTCAATAACCGGAATACCTCATCTTCCATGTCCTTAGATTTTGATTCTTTTAATTTCTTCAATGTATTCCTCCATTCATATACTCCATCCACTCCCCTCAAGCTTCCTGCCATTGTAATAACTCCCAATGGTAAACCAGCACATTCCCTTGCAATATCTCTTGCAATTCGTTCCACTTCTAGAGAAAGTGCTATGTCATGTCCAAGTTTCTCGATGAACAAAGTCCAAGCTTCTTCCACTGAAAGCGACTTAACCTCGATTTTTCTTTGGCTATGCATCCGTTGACAAGCCCTTTTAGATCGAGTTGTCATAATCAACTTGCAACCTTTCACTGGTTCAGGAATTCCCACTTCGGGTAGCTCAAAAGTGTTCCACAAATCATCTAAAATGAGAATCCATTTTTGTTTTTCCCTTAGGTCTTTTGACAATTTGGCAGCTCTATGCAGATCATCGTCTTCACTTGAAAGATCTAATTTAATACATTTAGCAATAAGATTTTGCAATCTTTCAATGCTGAAATCTCGGGACACAGTCACCCAGTAAACAAAATGATAAATGTCTTGTCTTTCTAGAAGCTTATTATGGATATGTTTCAGCATTGTCGTTTTACCGACTCCCCCCATTCCATAAATGCCAATTGTCGAGACTTCATTATCCATTAACCAAGACCATATCTCATTTGTATTCTGTTCAAATGCTCGACCCACTAGCTTTGTAGAGCTAGTAGGTAATGGATCTCCTGGAGTCTCATTTGTGTTGCCTGTAAGCCCTCCAAAAGAGCTAGCTCCTGCACCAGGCTGCAGTACTCCTCTAGTCCTATTATTTGTACCATCCCCCATTAAACAGGCCTCCAAACTTCTTATGTACTCTTGCACACTTCTTTCAGGTGCGTGACCCATTGTCTCTGCTGCTGGTGTCGTTCCTGCATCTCCCGCCACATTGTCGCCTTCATTGTTTTGTTCTTGTGGAGTGGTTGAAATGGCATTATCATTAACATTGCTTGAACTTGCTATGCTTTTTTGTCTTTTGTTGCCTCCATGCATAGCTAGAAAAGCTGCTTCTTGAACTTGTTTAGGCACTTGTCCACAAATGGCAACACCACGGCCTTTCACTCCTGATAAATGCCATTTGATCCTTGAAATGGAAGTATCCTTAGAAAATTGACGCTTGCAATGCAAACACTTCATCTCCTCGACATATTGCCAAAATGGATCATCTTGCCTTGCCATTTTCACTGCTACCTTCTTTGGTCCTTCAAACATCAAATAAAAATTGTCAAAAGTAGTGCATAAAAATTGATGTTGCAAATATGAATTCAATAGGCAGGCATTTAACAATATATTTTCCAATAGAGATGTACTTTAAGCAAATAAAAAATCATAACAAATGTTGAATAATTTAAATAAGTGTCAGAAAAGCAATCTAAAATGAAGATTTGGAAGAAATTTTGCTTGTTTTGAAGACAGGTAGTTGAGGTTGATAGCAAAATGAACATGTAAGAACAAACCTAATAATATGAGTTTGAGTTCTAAAATAGATTAAGCAACACATATATTTAAGTTCTAACTGATCAATCAAGAATCCTACTTACCAATTCTAAAACCAAATGGGCATATCTCGATAGGAAGAATTAAAACAAATAATATTAACAATGAATTTGGTATGAAATCTAGAAGGCATGGATTATAAAAACTAAGAAAGATCAATTTATTTATATATTTTGAAACTAATGACGATCGTAACTCCAAAGTTTCTTAATAAGATTTCAATAACTTGTGTTTGGCTTAAGAAGATTCAAACAATAGTAATGATAAGGGAATATATTGCATACATATTTTGAGTCATTCCTGCATTATTTAAGAGAGTTTCGTTGGATTTTTAGCAAGTTGTCTAGAGTTTTAGGTATCTTTGAGAATTATTCACTTCTTGAAGATTCGATGTATTTTCAGGTATTTAACTACTGGAATATGCTGAATTTGAGATCACATGAAGAAGCAAACATGGGATGAGCTTAGAGTTCAAACACTAGTTGGTCTGCCCAGACAAGTTTGAGAACTAATTGGTTTTTGAAGTATAACAGGAGTTATACAACTCTGTTTCATGTGTTTTTTATCTTTATGAAAAGATAATACACAAGCCTACAACTCTTACGCAACTAGAAGAACCCAATTTTGCAATTTTGAAGCTCGAAAATCAAATCGAAATGCAAAGCCCGAATCAAACTAGGAATCCATGGGACCCAGATGCTGTCTTGGGTTTTGGACTATATCTAGAGTTCCAGATGCCCAAAAATTGCGAGACCAACTAAAGGGGAATGAAAATTGTATCTTCTACACTTTTCCCATAAATAGAGGAGTCATAATTCACATGTTTATTGCCCCGAAATTAGCTCGCAATATCAGGAAGGACAAGAATCCGCGTCAGAAAAGGAAATTAACTTCCTTTTCTTAAGAGGAAAAAGCCAGAATATAAATACCTCGTAAGACAGCAGCTAAAAAGAGTCTTTTTGAGAGGAGAAAACCCTAAAACATTACAAGAGAGAGGAGGCATCATCTAGGAGAGGAGGCAATCAAATCTGAAAGAAAGAAGCCAAGAAACAACAGCCCCTTCAAGACGTCCAACTCTCCAATTTTTCAATACTCTTGAGTGATGTTCATCGTATCAAGTTTGTTTATTTTTAATTTTGATGTGGAGTAGTTTTTCTTTATTCTGAGATTTTTGATGTAGCCTAACTATGAATATATGAATAATTTCCTTGATTGAATTAATCTAATACTTGTTGAGTGTTTCACTCTATCCTTAATGCTTGTGTACCCTTAATCACCTTTTGCATGATTTGGGATTCAAATTGAGACTGAGAAGTGATAATTGTTTCAACCATTGTTTGAAACACCATAAGAAATCTATAGGATAGAGATATCTATGGAACTTGTGTTAGACATACTTTAAATAATCGAATGTTAAATACATATAGCAGCGGAAATTTAGATTATAAATACCTTTAGCCATTGTTGCTCAAGTACCGAAATTAAATGAATTCCCAAAAGCAGCAGCAACCAAGCTTTTTCCAAAGCGGCAACAACGATATAAAATATTTTACGAGAGGAGCCTTCTGATCTATGCCTACCATTAGCCGTAGATGGAGTACACAAGCTATTATTTATAGGTAGATCAGGGACCCCACTCACTAATTTATTTTCCAATTTTCTCCTTCCATCATGGAGATAATTAGCCATGATCAATCAATTGATCCCCATGATCAAACCCCATGACCTATCTTCATGGTCATGGGTTTGCATGATCAAGAACATGGGTGTGTCATAAGGGACACAATTGGAATTTCCAACAACTTGTGTAATTGTGTAATATTTTATTGTTCCTAATGTATTTAGATGAATTTAGAATTTTCACCAATAGAAAATTTGCTTGTTAAAATAATTTATTGATGTTCGAGAGAGATTGGTGATTAAATTAGTAAAACTTGATTATTAACAATAAAAAAAAATTGAGAGGATTAATTCAATTGAGAGATTCACATAAAATTAGTTACAGTAAAATCAGAAATCATAGGATCGGTTAAATTTTATTTCAATACCATTTAATTATTTGCTTGTTTTTTAATTATTCGTAGCTTCGTAAACTGCAAAGTTTCTAAATAAAATTTATACAACGTGTGTGTTTTACGTAAGAATATTCAAACAATAGTTACACGTGAAAAACAGAAACACCAACAAAACGAAGAAGATAAAGTATAGATACTTTGCTTTTATACAACGTGTGTTTTACGTAAGAATATTCAAACAATAGTTACACGTGAAAAACAGAAACACCAACAAAACGAAGAAGATAAAGTATAGATACTTTGCTCAAGCAGTATTATTCAGGAAAAAAACAGAGAGAGCAGAAAACACAAGCAGGAGAAGAGAATATGGTTTTAAAAATTAATTTACTGGGAGAATGGAATGGTATAATGAGATGAGATGTGGAAGAGATGGTTGCAGTGAAAGCACACAAAGAGAAGAAAGGTTCAAGAGAAAACAATAATGGAGGTGAATCTTTTTTGTGTTTTCAGTACACAAAAAAGATTTTGGTAAGAAGTGGGCTCGTCAAAAGCATCTGAAGCTAATTGCTGGGTGAGTTCATTTTTATTTTATTTTGATTAAAAACTTTACTGAAGTTGCATATAATTAAAAGCTTCAGCAAAAGCAGGAGAAGCCAATTATTGAACTTGGTGAGTTGACGTGTGGACCCACCACAGTGTGGAAACTCTGAAAATGCTCGTCTGAAAATGGTACAAGCAGTGTTCCACAATTATTGAACTTGGTGAGTCAATTATTTGAGATGCAAGAATGCTGCTCTCTCCCTTGTGTGTCTTTCTCCTCTTTGTAAGGATGTGTCTGGCATATCTTCGATGCTCTATGCAGACAGCATTTTCATGAACAGAAGCTAAAACAATAACATTATTTGTATTTGAAATTTATGATGATTTTTACATCTCTAATATCATCACAAGCAACCAATGCTAAAAAGATTGCTCCATCTTAATGAGTCACAATGATTGAAAATTATACTATCCCTAATGTTATTGAGTCAACAATAGTAATGTTATTGAGTCAACAATAGTAATGTTATTGAGTCAACAATAGCTTGGAAGAGTTTGGTATTATCATTATCGTGTTCGAGCTCAATAATTGAACGTGTGGACCCAATTGTTGTGGAAACTTGCCGAATGACACGGAGGATGAAGAGAATATTTTTTATATTTTAAAAGTGTTTTTTAAAAAGTTATTTTTTTTGTTTTAAATTTACTTTGTTTTAGTTTTTTTTATATTATTTTAATGTATTAATGTTTAAAAAATATTATTTTTAAAAAATTATTTTAATATATTTTTAATTGAAAAAAAACTTTAAAAACTAACTATTATCTCATTTTCAAACACACCTAAAAAATGAAATTCGGTGTGCTGGAAACAGCACCTGGATAGTATTTTCCTATATTGTATAATCATGTTTTTAAATTTTGGTTTTAGCATATTAAATTTTTAAAAAATAAAAAAGTATCAAGTAAATATTTATTTAAAAATAATTTTAAAAAATATAAAAAATACTTCCTCAACTAAGAATTACATACTTTTTAACTAACTAATAGGTGCCCAAGTGGTAAAGTTTGGGACTTTGAGGTTTGCTCCCCCTGTGATTTCCAATTCAAGCGTTGTGGTTAATAATATGATGACCACTATAGATTTATATGGTTGTTAACTTCAAGGCTCGTGTAATTAGTTAAGGTGTACAAAAATTGATCCAAAGATCCACACAAATAATAATAAAAAGAATTACATATTTGTCTATATGATAGTGTGGTGCACACTATAAGGGAACTCACGTAAACTATGCAACCAGGATTCAATAGCCTTGATCTCCTCTGTCAATGATTCATGTAACGAACACAAGCTTGATCTCCTCTGTCAATGATTCATGTAACGGACACAAGCTTGATTCACTCTCTGTGAATATTCCCAAATCTTGTATTTATTAATTCCTTAATTAGCTTCCTTAATTAACTGTTATCTTGTATTATATAAAGAGATGTATACAGTAATACAAATCAATCTTTCAAGCAACCAAATCTCTTGTGTAAATCTTATATGGTATCAGAGCGTTCCTCTCTTACGAGAACAGAAGCATCCTATAATTCCATGGCGTCCACTGAAAATTCCTCAGTACCCACCTCTGCATCTACCCTTCCTCTTGTCACCATAAACACCTCTAGCCAATTACCTTACAAACTCACATCTTCAAATTATCCCTCCTGGCGTGCAACTTTTCTTACAATTCTCATCGGTTATGACCTGATGAAATACTTGGATGGCACTTTTCCATGCCCTCCCTCACTCGCCGTGGACTCTTCCACCTCTCGTCGTAGCACTTTATGTGCACCGGTGCCGACAGGACCCAGCTTATTGCTAAATGCAATCTTTACTGCATTTGCAAGCGCCATGCCCTTAATTGCTATGATTACTACAAGTCGTGATGCTTGGCAGCATCTTTCACGCTTGTTTGCTAGCAAATCACGGGCACGAATCATGCAGCTAAAGGAAGACCTCACCCTTATTCAAAGGGGCACACGCACGATATCTGAGTTTCTTCATGCAATCAAAGCACTTGCTGATGAACTCTCACTGATTGATGCACCTGTTTCGGATGATGATTTGACCTTATATGTGCTAAATGGTCTTGGCAATGAATTTCGTGATATGGTAGCTCCAATTCGCACAAGAGAAACGACGTTATCTTTTGCAGAGTTACATGATCTGTTGATTGGGCATGAACATTACATAAGACGCATGGATGGCCACTCCTCACAACTGATTGTTACAACAAATTCCTCTCAAAGGAAAGCCTTCAACAACAAATTCAGAAACAACAAACATCACCCCAAACAACAATTCAACAACAGATCCCCATCCCAGAAGCCATCTATTGTGTGCCAATTTTGTGATAAACCTGGACACATTGCGAAGAATTGCTTCAAAATGAATTCACGACCTGCTGCCAATTGCACCACTTCGTCAGCTTCTTCAAACAACAAATGGCTTCTTGATTCCGCTGCTTCCCACAACATCACATCTGATTTGACTAATCTTTCCATCCACTCTGAATATGATGGACAAGATGAGGTTATCCTTGGAAATGGTACAGGTTTGGCAATTGCTCACATCGGTTCTGCCTCTATTTCTTCTCCCTCTTGGTCCCTTACCTTAAAAGACACCTTACATGTGCCTCACATTCACAAAAACTTAATCTCTATGCACAAATTCACTCTTGATAATAATGTTATTGTGGAATTTCACCCCTATTTCTATCTTGTGAAGGATCGGACGACGAGAATCGTGCTCAAGCGAGGCAGGTGTGAAGAAGGGGTTTACCCGATGGATCTATTATCCTCACTACCACAGGTTCATACTGTCACCTTGGCTGGAACCCTTGCCTCTTTTGATCGTTGGCATCTTCGACTGGGTCACCCCACTCCAAAAATCCTATCCTCTCTTTTGCATAATTTTCAATTACCCGTGTCTTCATCTAAGTCACTTTTGTCTTGCAACTCCTGTCAGTGTAATAAGTCGCATAAATTGCAATTTGGTGTCACCTCTCTCACGAGTCATGCTCCTCTTGAATATTTATATGCTGATGTTTGGGGACCATCCCCAGTCCCCTTTGTTGATGGCTACCACTATTACCTACTCATTGTTGATCATTTCACCAAGTACTGTTGGTTTTATCCCATGATTCGTAAATCAGATGTATCACCCATCTTTGCGCAATTCACTGCTTTAGTTGAAAACCAATTCTCCAGAAAAATTAAAAAATTTTACTCAGACAATGGTGGCGAATTCATCGCTCTCAAATTTTTTTTATCTACCCATAGTATTAGTCACTTTACCACAGCACCACATACCCCTCAACAAAATGGCACTATTGAGCGTCGACATCGCCATATTGTTGAAACAGGAATGACCCTTCTACATCATGCCTCAGTCCTTTCCATTTATTGGTCATATGCCCTCTCCACAATAGTGTACCTAATTAATCGACTTCCCACTCCCCTACTGTCCAATAAAAGTCCATTTGAAGTATTATTTGACAGAATTCCTGATTATCACAAGCTAAGAACATTCGGTTGTCAATGTTATCCCTGGCTGGTCCCCTATCGCACAAATAAATTTCAACCTAAGTCTAAACCTTGTGTATTTTTAGGGTATTCTCTCACTCAGCATGCATTCAAATGTTTGGATCTTCATACAGGTAAACTGTATCACTCCCGTCATGTTACATTTGACAAAAACCAATTCCCATTCAGTCATTCCAATCCTCCTACTTCAACTGTCCTTCCATCAACATGTCTTACTGTCACTCCTCCTTCTCTAGTCCCTCTAGTGACCATTGCTCCGTCAACCACAGCCCCTATCACACCTGTTCTGCCTCCAGCAACGACCTCTGTCAGTTCGTCTCCATCACCAGGTATGCCTTCTCTTGCTCACAATAACAATTCCTCCAGTGATGCACCTTCAATTCCCATGGAACCTCACCCTCCTACTCGCACTCATCACATGGTTACTAGGTCTCAAAATAATATTTTCTGTCCAAAGCAACTTTCAGTTACTACTAAACATCCTCTTGTTTCTCCCTTGACACCTACTTGTGTTTCACAGGCACTTAAGGACCCTCGATGGTGCAAAGCTATGGCAGATGTGTTCACTGCCTTAATTTCTCATGGCACATGGGAACTGGTTCCTAAGTCCTCTGCGTCCAATTTAATTGGCTGCAAGTGGGTCTTTCGAATCAAGCATAATCCCGATAGAACAGTGGATCGGTTTAAAGCGCGCCTAGTCGCTAAGGGTTTCAATCAACGTCCAGGTGTGGATTATACTGAAACATTCAGTCCAGTCATAAAACCAACCACAATTCGTCTCATCCTTTCATTGGCTTTATCCAACGGCTGGTCACTCAAACAAATTGATGTGAACAATGCGTTCCTTCATGGACAGTTAACTGAGCAAGTATTTATGCAGCAACCTGCAGGTTTTATTGATGCAAATTTTCCTCATCATGTTTGTTCCCTTAAGAAGTCAATTTATGGCCTCAAGCAGGCACCTCGGGCGTGGTTCAATGCTTTGTGTTCTGGACTTATTGAATTGGGGTTCTTTAACTCAAAATCTGATAGCTCATTGTTCATCTACAATCAAGATGGGATTCTATTTTATATATTAGTGTATGTTGATGATCTTATACTAACGGGCAACAATGCCAAGTTTATGCAACATGTTGTCCACTCCTTAGGTGAAAATTTTTCTCTAAAGGAGCTAAATGATCTGCACTATTTTCTCGGGGTGGAAGTTATCCCAGCCAAGCAAGGTTTATTTCTCTCACAAAACAGATATGTCCATGATCTTCTTACCAGGTTGAAGATGGATGGTGCTAAGGAAGTACACACACCCATGTCTGCGTCTGCCAAGCTACTGTTAGATGATGGCTCTGCTAACTGTGATGCTATGGAATTCAGACGCACAATTGGTTCTCTTCAATATCTGTCCCTCACACGTCCAAACCTTTGTTTTGCAGTGAATCGTCTTGCCCAATTCATGCTCAAACCAACAGTCACGCACTGGCAGCATGTTAAAAGACTGTTACGATATGTCAAACAGACCATTCATTTTGGTCTTTTATTAAGACGACAAACAAATCCAGTTCTCAGAGGGTTTTTAGATGCTGATTGGGGTGGTGATCTTGATGATCGCAAGTCCACTACGGCTTATATCATCTTTCTGGGTGATAACCCAATCAGCTGGAGAACCAGAAAGCAAAAAGCAGTAGCTCGCTCGTCAACAGAGGCTGAATATCGAGCACTAGCAACTGCAACTTCAAACATCGCATGGATTCAATCTCTTTTTGATGAATTGGGTATTCAAATGCGTGAACCACCAACTCTGCTCTATGACAATGTTGGGGCAACTCAACTCAACCTCAATCCAGTCATGCACTCCAGAATGAAGCACATTGCCATTGATCTTCATTTTGTTCGTGACTTTGTACGCAAAGGAAAATTGCGAGTTGCCCATGTCCACACTGATGATCAGCTTGCTGATCTTCTCACAAAACCCGTTGCTCGATCGCGCTTCACTTCGTTGCGTGGCAAAATTAACGTTGCTGATGGCAAGTCTATTTTGAGGGGTCGTATAAGGGAACTCACGTAAACTATGCAACCAGGATTCAATAGCCTTGATCTCCTTTGTCAATGATTCATGTAACGGACACAAGCTTAATCTCCTCTGTCAATGATTCATGTAACGGACACAAGCTTGATTCACTCTCTGTGAATATTCCCAAATCTTGTATTTATTAATTCCTTAATTAGCTTCCTTAATTAGTTGTTATCTTGTATTATATAAAGAGATGTATACAGTAATACAAATCAATCTTTCAAGCAACCAAATCTCTTGTGTAAATCTTATACACACCACCAATAACAAAACTCCAAGTTCATGCTTACTAAACCACTATTTTGTATTAAAAAATATTTTTTAAAAAATATTTTCTTTATTTTTTTATTCTAATTTAAAAAATTAGTTTTCTCAAATCATTATATTAGCACGAGTTCTTGGTTTGAATAAGTAGTTGCCCTATCCTTTCACTTGGTATGTGTTAAAATGTAATTTCATTTAGAAAAAAAGAAAGGAAAATAAGAAAAGAAATCCTAATTTGGAGAAGAAAAATGAGATAGTATACCCACTCATCGATTTACATAAAATATTTAAAATAGATGAAAATAAAATCTTTAATATTTAATCTGCTATAATTTCTGGGCTGCCAATATAAACTCAAAGCACGAGATTCTTTGAGAGTAGGCCTAGCCTAAATTGTTTCTAAGCTGAACTATGAAATATATGTTGACTTTTGACCTAGCACATTTATCCACGAGTTTTTATTTCATAACAATATTATCTTCTAACTTTTAGATTATTTTATAATAGAAAGAAGTTTGGATGAAATTATTTTATAAAGTATTTTTTTATTTAGAAAAGTATTTTAATGATATTTTTAAAAAAAATTATTTTTGATATTATCATATTAAAATTATCTAAAAGCACCAAAAAAATTTAATTTAAAATAATAAATAAAAATTATTTTTGTATTTTTTTCCAATACATTTTTGAAAAATAAAATGTCAAACAGTCACTTAATATAATAATTTTTTTATAATAAGTTTCGTATGATAATGTAGAGGATAATATTAATGTAGAGGATAATATTACTAAAATAATAAGAAAATATAGGACATTAATATTATGAATTACAATGTCAACTCGATTGATACTCAAATGGATATGAAAGATTTGTACCTCTCATCATGTTAGGAATAGGATACAATGCAAAGAAAAATACCCGAATTTCAAAACATTATTATAAATATTGATCTAGATCTTAAATAAATAAATAAAATTAGATATAAATCAAACTAATTATATTTTAAATGAATAGTTGTAGATTTTAGTGTTTAAATTTAGTGACAGGTTCAAGTGATATATATTTAATAAATATTCAAAACTTAATCATATTAGATTTGAATATAAAAAAATTATATGCATTAAAGTAATTTCCCATAAAAAAATAAAATCTTTTAAATTACAGTCTTCGGGTTCCCATCAAGCAGGGATTAGAGAGTAGAGACAACGGTGGCAACATTCGGAAAACAAAAAAACGTGCCAAGTTTCTTCTCTCTTTCGGTCCCTTCGAAGAAACAATAAATACCAATACGAAGAGAAACGGAGTCACCACTACCTCTCCCTCTCTTTCTCGATTTATATTCCCCAGACCTGGCCCTCTCTGTAAGCTATTTCTCTCTTCTACTCTTCTATTTTTCTCCTTTTCTCGTAGTTCTTGACTTATTTTGCTCAAAATCTCGGTTCTGGCGGGAACCTGATTTTTGATATAGTTTTAATATTTGTTTTTCACAAGTTTTTTGGTTATGTAAAATGGGGTTTTCTTGTTTTGATGCGGGGCAGTGAAGAAAACTAAATAAAAAATATTATTTTTATTGTTTGTTTTATGAATATTTGCAAATGGGCTCTTTAAAAAAAAGATTTTTGATTAGTAAGTGCTTAAATTCTAGGGTTTTTGTTGTTTCAGGTTAGTGGGTTGTTTCTAGTTATCGTAAAATAAGCTTGACTGTAATTATTTGGATGAATGTGACACTTTTTCATTTTTTGTTATGCATAAATTCTTAGAATTGAGTGACTTCTTGTGCCGTTTTGTTTCTAGGGTTTCCATGGGAAAAAAAGAGAGATTGTTTGTTTTTTAGCTCAACTTGGACTTGAAAAATAACTTGGACTTGAAAGGAGATTACTTGGGGGAATGTGTGAAAAAGATGTGAACTTTTGTTGTATTTTGATGTTATTTGATATGGGTTTTCCTTTGTTTGCAAGTTAGAATGAAGGAAATGAAAATGTGATCTAAAGAATGAATTTTAGTTTATTGTCTTTGATTGTTGCTTAATTTCAAATTATTTTGTGTTATTGCTTAGGAGGTTTTGAGACTAGCTAGACAATGGTATGAATCTCTGTTAGGTCTACAATACATCTTGATGGTGAGTTGCTTTGGCACAATTTGAGACTGAGAAGTGATAATTGTTTCAGCCATTGTTTGAAACACCATAAGGAATCTGTAGGATAGATATATCTATGGAACTTGTATAATCGTGCAAGGTTTTATCGTTCCTAATATATTTTGATAAATTTAGAATATTCACCGAGATGTAGGAAGTTTGCTTGTTAAAATTCATTGATGCTCGAGAGAGATTAGGGATTAAATTAGTAAAACCTGATTATCAGCAATAAGAAAGAAATTTTGAGGATTAATTCAATTGAGAAATTCACAAAGAATTAGTTACGGTGAAGTCAGAAATCCTAGGATCCGTTAAACTTGATTTCAACACCATTTAATTATTTGCTTGTTTGTTTTAGTTATTTGTAGTTTCGTAAACTTTCATAATTGAATCATTAAATAGATAGGGATTTAATAATGTTGGTACTTATTGATAATTTTTCCAAATCCTCTAGGACGATACTCTACTAATCACTTTATTACTTGTTACGATTCACGCACTTGAGATTCTTACCAACAAGTAATATGTGAAAAACAAAGACAAAAGCAAAATGAAGTATATATAAATACTTTACCTGGATTGAAAAGAATCTGAAGCTAATTGCTGAGTGAGTTAACGTGTGGACGCACCCCAATGTTGAAATTCTGGGAAATCTGATCTGAAAATGTAAGCACAAGAATATGAGAAAGAGTAGTCAAACTAGTTACCTATCAAGCTGACAAGAGGCAATCAACAGAAAATAAAACCTTTAGAGCAGCTGTTCTTAAGACAAGTAGTTGGAGTTGATGACAATATGAACATGTAAGAACAAAGTTATTATTTGAGTTTTGAGTTCTGAAATAGATTAAGCAACATAAATAATCAAGCTCTACCTTATTGATTAATCTACAAGCAAATGGGTAATCTTATTTGAAACAAAATTAGTGGCAGGAAAACAAGAAACGAAAGTAGTATTTACCTTGAAAGGAAGAAAGATGTTTTGAACTCAATACGAGATGATTCAATTTAATTAGAAAAGGAAGCACGGATCTTGAGAAAGATCACTCTAAGTGGGAAGACTAGTTTTTAAAGTCATTGGAATTTGGAAGCAACTTTTATGTTTTTTTCTTTGGAGAAGTGAATAGAAATTGGCAGGAAGCCACAACTTCACCATCCAAAGGTAAACAACAAGCTTATTTTTAGTGAATTGTTAACATGCAAATCCCTTGTGCTTTATTTTTAGTCTCTCTGCCTCCTGGAAACCACCAATGTCACTTCCATGAATCATTTGCTTTATTTATTCACGCTAACTATTCAAGCGTGTTCAAATTACACTGCTTTTAAAGTTTGATCCTTCGGAGAAGTCATGAAATTGATAGAAAGCTACAACTTTACCAAAGGTAAGCGAGCTGTCTTCCATCTTTTTCTTTTTTGTTGTTTTAATTTAACCAATACTGCAAACTTATTTTTAGTCTGTCAGTAACAGCTGGTGTGATAATGCAAAGCAGCAATTAATTGATTGACATGCAGGAGGAGGATTTACATATTCAAAATTTTAATGTAAGGAAATAAAACGCATAAGATGAAATCTTTAAATCTTTCAACATTATTGGAAAATTAAGGCAGTGATTCTGTAGACTTGCTTTATGGGATTGTTATCATTTAATCTAACAGAATTGGTTAAATGTGGCTTAATTTGTGTTAATCAAGATGTAGTCTCTATGTGATCTCTTGTTTTCCTTGGTAGGTGTTTTTTTATTATTATTTTTTCTTATCTCATCGCACGAGTTCTAGCTGTTACTCTCTGCTTTTGGCAAAGAATTGGGCTCATCAAAAGCATCTGTAGATAATTGCTGAGTGAGTTAATGGATTAAAAACTTTACTGGAGTTGCATATAATTAAAAGCTTCAACAAAAGCAGGAGATCAGTGGTATACTGAGAGAGATCAAGTGAAAGAGATCAAACTCCAAAGTTTCTCAATAAGATTTCAACTTGTGTTTTACTTGAAAATATTCAAAAATTAACAATAGTAACATGTGAAAAACAAAGACAAAAGCAAAATGAAGTATATATAAATACTTTACCTGGATTGAAAAGAATCTGAAGCTAATTGCTGAGTGAGTTAACGTGTGGACGCACCCCAATGTTGAAATTCTGGGAAATCTGATCTGAAAATGTAAGCACAAGAATATGAGAAAGAGTAGTCAAACTAGTCACCTATCAAGCTGACAAGAGGCAATCAACAGACAAAATAAAACCTTGAGAGCAGCTGTTTATAAGACAAGTAGTTGAAATTGATGGTAATATGAACATGTAAGAACAAATCTATAATATGAGCTTTGAGTACTAAAATAGATTAATCAACATATATAATCAAGCTCTCCCTGATTGATTAATCTACAACCAAATGGGCAATCTTATTTGAAACAAAATTAGGGGTAGAAAAGCAAGAAAAAGAAAGTAGTATTTACCTTGCAAGGAGGAAAGATGTGTTGAACTCAATACGAGATGATTCAATTCAATCAGAAAAGGAAGCACGGATCTTGAGAAGAGATCTCTCTAAGTGGGAAGACTTGCTTTAAAAGTCATTGCAAATTGGAAGCAACTTTATGTTTTCTTCTTTGGAGAAGTGAATAGAAATTAGCAGGAAGCTACAACTTCACCTTCCAAAGGTATAAACAGCAAATCCCTTGTGCTTTTTTGTCCGGTATGCAAAGACTAGTTTCTCTGCCTCCTGGAAACCAGCAATGTCACTTCTATGTATCATTACACTATTTGAAAGTTTAATCCTTCGGAGAAGTCATGAAATTGGTAGGAAGCTACAACATTACACTATGTATCAATACTGCAAACTTGTTTTTGTCTGTCAGTAACAGCTGGTGTGATAATGCAAAGCAGCAGTTAATTGATTGACATGCAGGAAGAAGATTTACATATTCACCATTTTACAGTAAGGAAATAAAACACAAGGAGATACACATAAGATGAAATCTTTGAATCTTTCAACATTTTTTTATGGTTTCGTACTTTGAGATTATTGGAAAATTAAAGCACTGATTCTGTAGACTTGCGTTACGGGATTGTTATCATTTAATCTAACAGAATTGATTAAATGGGGCTTAATTTGTGTTAATCAAGATGTAGTCTCTGTATGATCTCTCGTTTTCCTTTGTATTTTTTTTAACTCAGCGCACAAGTTCTAGCTAGATTCAAAAACAAAGACAACAACAAAATGAAGTATATATAAATTCTTCACCTGGATTCAAAAGAATCTGAAGCTAAGTGAGTTAACGTGTGGACGCACCCCAATGTTGAAATTCTGGGAAATCTGATCCGGAAATGTAAGCACAAGAATATGAGAAGAGTAGTCAAACTAGTCACCTATCAAGCTCACAAGAGGCAATCAACAGACAAAATAAAACCTTGAGAGCAGCTGTTCTTAAGACAAGTAGTTGAAGTTGATGGCAATATGAACATGTAAGAACAAAGCTATAATATGAGTTTTGAGTTCTAAAATAGATTAAGCAACAACCACATGGGCAATCTTATTTGAAACAAAATTAGAGGTAGAAAAGCAAGAAAAGAAAGTAGTATTTACCTTGCAAGGAGGAAAGATGTGTTGAACTGAATACGAGATGATTCAATTGAATCAGAAAAGGAAGCACAGATCATGAGAAGAGATCTGTCTAAGTGGGAAGACTTGCTTTTAAAGTCATGGCAATTCGGGAGAGCAACTTTATGTTTTCTTCTTTGGTGAAGTGAATAGAAATTGGCAGGAATCTACCACTTCACCTTCCAAAGGTAAACAGCAAGCTTATTTTTAGTCACTGCTTTAAAGTCCCCTGTGCATCATTACCCTGCTTTAAAGTTTAATCCTGGTAAACCTATTTTTAGTATGTCAGTAACAGTTGGTGTGATAATGCAAAGCAGCAATTAACTGGAGGAGGATTTACATATTCACCATTTTACCATTCAACATTTTTTTATGGTTTCGTACTGATCTCTCGTTCTAGCTAGTTGGTTTAACTGACCCTGACTATGCTGTTACTCTCTGCTTTTGGCAAAGAAGTGGGCTCATCAAAAGCATCTGTAGCTAATTGCTGAGTGAGTTAATTTTTATTTTATTTTGATTAAAAACTTTACTGAAGTTGCATATAATTAAAAGCGTCAGCAAAAGCAGGAGAAGCCAATTATTGAACTTGGTGAGTTGACATGTGGACCCACCACAGTGTTGAAACTCTGAAAAAGCTCATTTGAAAATGGCAGGTTCAATTTTTAGCAAAGGAAAGCAGCAAGCTGTGCTCCACCATTTTCGATCCTTTTTGTTACACTGTAACTTGTTTATGCTGTTACTCTCTGCAAAGAGTGGGCTCATCAGCTAGAGAGAAAAGATGGAGAGTCTGACAGTGTTTAAACTTATTATTTATTGAAACAAAACAGTGTGTTTTATCCCTTTTGATTGTTCAAAGTCACCACCAATGCTCAAAACCTCATTCGTCAAAAACAGAAAAGTTTTGTGGGATAGATTTGATTCTTCAAGTTTGTTAAAAACGAATTTTGATCATTCCACAGTGAAGAACTCTTCAATACGACCTCGCCAGTGCAAAAATCAGCCTTGTTGGAGAAAAGGGGTGTTCAAAAACGAATTTCTGCATTGTTGCCCACGCGCTCCAGAAGTAGACGACGACTGAGGTCCACGCATTCCATATTTGAGTTGTCAAGCCGAGCCAGGCGTTAACCAAGCTGAAAAGATTTTCCCCAGAATATTCCTGGTTCAACCACAGCGAACCAACCTGAAGTGATTTTTTAACAGTTCACCCAATTTCATCTTATTTTTAATTTTGACCATTCCGGATTTGTTCGTGGTGTCCATTTTTCAAAATTCAATTTCCAAAAGGTGATACAATGACTATAAAAAATGCTCATACACTCATCTGAAAATGGTACTAAGTGAGTAAATTTATATTTTATTTTGATTAAATACTTTGCTGAAGTTGCATAAAATTAAAAGCTTCAACAAAAGCAGGAGAAGCCAATTATTGAACTTGGTCAGTTAACGTGTGGACCCACTCCAGTGCTGAAACTCTGAAAATGGTACAAGCAGTGTTCCACAATTATTGAACTTGGTGAGTCAATTATTTGAGATGCAACAATGCTGCTCTCTCCCTTGTGTGTCTTTCTCCTCTTTGTAAGGATGTGTCTGGCACATCTTCGATGCTCTCTGCAGACAGCATTTTCATGAACAGAAGCTAAAACAATAATATTATCTGTCTTTGAAATTTATGATGATTTTGACATCTCTAATATCATCACAAGCAACCAACGCTAAAAAGATTCCTCCATCTTAATATCATCCATGAGATTAACCAAACCATGCAATGAAACAGAGGAGGAGCTTCATAAGGTGGCAATCATCACACCTTCTACACTGGCTGGTCCAGATCATGTTGCTATTTCAATAGTATTTATGTATAAAGAGTCCTGCAAGCTTCCAAGTAGAGAAAATTAAATGACTCTCCATCCCACACAGTTTAACTTCACCATCTGCGATCCAAATAAACCTCCTCACAGACCTCAACACTTCCAAAGTAGTTCACCGTAATCATTTCCACACTGTGGGATCGTCACCTGTAACTGAAAAGCACTCTAGATCGGGTTGACGGGCTCCTTGTTGCCAGTATTGCCACCATCTAAATCATCAGTATAGATATCATCAGCATCATCAGATTTAGATTAATGTTTTTCCAGTTGGATCTGCCATAGTTACTCTTTAATTGTACATTAAATACTCTGTTTTGTATACACGAAAATGGAAGGGTGCAAGTTCTATGACTAATGTTTTTGGTTCACATAGTTTTGAGAGCTCTGTCTTCCTTCACTATTTGCCTACAAAAGATCACCAAAATATTAAAAGCCAGAAACTTTGAAGCCCAGAAGCACACTTAAAACCCCGTATCCATCCCACTCATTAATGTTTTTCCAGTTCGATCTGCCTACAAAGTGCAGATTAGATACTCTTATTGTATTGAGAAGACAGGATTAGGGTGAGAGAAATGGGGGACTAATATGAAAAACTATTAGGATGAATATAAGAGTAAGTTCAAACGATAGGGCTATAAATAGAATAAGTAAACATAGGAGGGTCTTAAATCTAAGGGTCAAGATGAACTTTTTGAAGGACCCAAGTAAAACAACTTCTAAATATAAGGGTTGAAATAAACTTCACGACAAACATCGGGCATGACTGCCCCTCATGACGAGAATTAGCATGTAACGCCACCCCGTGTATTAATAAATCATGGGGTCAATTATAGTCTATAGAACAATGTTGCACTTCAACCATTATAGTTTAAAATTTCTCGATATCATCCTTGATGTATTAAGAATGTTTCAATATCATCCCTGACTGCTAAATTAAATGATCTCGATATCATCTTTTCATAGAGCTTGTAGGTAATAGATTAATTGTTGGCCTCTCAAGAGAGCTATCTCTCTCCAGATGCTGGACTGGTTCTGTTTCTCGGTGTAGTCTCAAATGCATCATGCATAAGCTCAATCTCTTTACCATCCCATCTTCAGAGCGCTCCAGGGGAAAGAGCAGCACCTCCTTGCTGTGCCATTTCTACATGCCTCCCTCCATAGTTTTGTCCCTGCAGATAGAAATAAGTATTGAGTGAAAAACGGATTTTGAAGCGATTGTCAGAAAAAAGAGCCTTGAAACAAAAAATATTGAAGAAATTCTCCTCGTTTTTAAGATAAGGAGTTGAAATTGATAGCAAAATGGACATGTAAGAACAAAGCTATAATATCATTCTCATGTTCAATTATTGATCAAGCAACATATATATATATATAATTAAGTTCTACCTCATCAATCTACAATCCTACTCACAGATTCTTCAGATTAAAATTGGACTGGATCCTCGACTAATACTCAGTCTGTTAATTACTATCGTTTTCCCCAATTCTTCTTTCAGCTCTTACTTCTTAGTCTTCACATCCCTCTCCTCTCGTCACTGGACCAGTTCTCATCCCTCTCTTCCCCAAATCGTCCTCTCCTCTCGTCACAGTGGTCAGCCTTGTTATTATCGTATGAGATCACTGGTGAGGGGAAAAAAGAACATAGAAGGAGATGAAAGAAATGCTTCCATCGGGTCAGCCTTGTGGAGGAGGTTTGGTTGGCGACGATGAGGAGCTGTTGGAAAGGGAGTTGTTGGAAAGAATGGCAAAACCACTATGCGGTGAAAAGGTTGAGGGAGAAGACTACAAAGGGGCAGAGGGGGTTTGAAACAGAGGCTGCTGCTCTCGGTAAGATTCGGCACCCGAATCTCTCAGCACTTGTATAGGGAGTCTTGCATCCTACCTTCACGGTAAGTTGATTCCACCAATTATATCAGTACATACATTTATCAAATTCTTTCTGCTCGTAATTTATTCATTTATTAAATTTATTCAAGTATAATAGATTGCTTTCATAATCTCTAAATAGCCAAAACAGATTCTTGATGATTGTATTGAACTTGTATTGCATAGTTTTGGTGTAAGAAGATCAATTTTGAGTAAGAACTGTTTTTTATGCTTTTATAAGATAATTTGAGCAGATCCTCACAATTACTGCAGATTCTCATAATTACTGCCTTTATAAGATTTGATTTGAATAGGTAGTAATCAGATTACAGGATCGTGATTTATTTCCTATACTTGCACAGATTGCTGAGTTTCCTTCTATATGTCAACACTCCCCCTCAAGTTGGGCAGCATGTATCAATGAAATAATCAAGCTTTTTGAGCCTCATTTCATCAATTTTGACAAATTCCTTCACCCTCTTATTCAATTTTGGAGCTCTGTTTGATGACACGCCATAAGCAATTCCTTCACCCTTGGAGCTCCTGGTCGAGTACAGTGGAGCTGATAAGAGCAAAATATATAGCTTTAGAAAGAATGATACTGAAATAAACAAAGTCTACTCTCAATCCTATGTAGTCTAGGAAACTACTTGGGCAACATTAGTATAGCAGTTCGAGTTCATATCAGACTAGATCTTCTTATTTTTTGCAGGATCATCCCTCACTCACCAGTCATCACTCAGATGTAATTCTCGATGTGACAATCATTTCAATTATACAAATCAATAAATGGATATTCATTCATGATGATATGCATTTCATATATAGTAGGCTTTAGGTTTCTAATCTGAGTTATAAACAATGTTGAGTACTGGTATTTGAGCTGATAGGGTCATTTAGTTTGTTGTAAGAGAGTTGGATGGTTACAAACTCACCATGACATGATGTTCTAGAAGACAGCCAAAAAGGTATTACAGTTCCTGTAAAGTAATTTGAGTATTATTTCATTTGTTCCTCCTATTATCTCCTCCATTTCCTCACAATCCTCAACTTCAAGCCATTTCAGGTTCACGAGACTCCAAGAAGACGGAGACAAGATTTCCATGCTATTGCATCTATATACGCAAACTGATTGGAGTGAATCGCAAATCAGTTTTGCACTACAAATGCTTTTCAGTTTTTATTAAAAAATAAAAAAGATATTTTAATATATTTTCAAACAAAGAAATAGTTTTAAAAAACATTATCAATAACAATTAGTATATTTGATAACAAATACTGATGACAGCATTGCAGCAGCACGTCGCATGACAACATTTTCCAACTGCCATATACAAAGTGAAAATATTATTTTTCCAGATGCCTTAACCGGTAGTCCAATTCTGTCAAAACTTCAAAATACCATATAACCAGTTTGAAGACCATCAGTTAAGAAAAAAAAAATTGAAGCATGCGAAGAGGGAAAGGAAACTAACCTCCACTGCCACCTTTCCCAAAGCAGCAGGGGGGGAAATCACAGAAAGCAAACAGGGGCCACAGGCAATGAACGTTACATGGGATGATGCCTCCCTCCATAGTTTTGTTCTTGTGCAGAAGCTGAAAATGGATTCGCGATTTTATGATTAGTGATGGTATGGAAATGTCTGTAATCAAAAATACAAAAATCTTCTGAAGGTTTTTAAATATAGTATGCTTTAGGTTTCTAATTTGAGTATTGGTATTTGAGCTGCTAGGGTAACGACGTTTGCTGTAAGAGAGTTGGATGGTTAAAAATTCATATCAATCTCACCAAGTTTACAATGCCTTTTATAGGCTAGCAAAATTATAATAATAATAATAATAATAATTTATTTTTAAAATATTTCTTATATAAAAATAATATTTTAACATCAGAATGCAAAAACAGTAAAAAAATATTTAAACGAAAAATAAAAATATAGTTTTTAAAAAAAATACTGTTTGAAACAATAACAAACAATTATAAAATGTTAAATACGACTCCGTATAACACAGTGTCTATATTTTAAAGAAACATTGCTTCGGACTCATATCATACCTTAATCCTTTACAAAGGGACCAACAACATCCTTGGCATTATAAGTCTGTCTCCTCTTCGGACTCCTCTTCAGTCTCCTCTTCCGACTCCTCTTCTGAATCCGCTTCTGACTCCTCTTGTGACGCAAATTAGCAACAGATTTTCCGTTCCAAATTCATTTGTAACGGAATATCCGTTCCAAATTTGCAATGGATTCACCATTGTAAATTTGAAATTAAATTTGTTAATCAATTTAGAATTTATTTATTATTTAATTAATTATGAATAAATATTTTCATAAATATTACTGATATATTATTAATATTGAGAACTAAATAAATATAGTTGAAATAACAATTTCATAAATTAAAACTTATAATACAACAAAGATTCAGTTACAATTACGTGTATAAGTAAATCAACATGGAATAAAAAAATACATATTTTGAAGTATTGGCTACTGATCCATTTATGGAATCAAAACCATAAGCTAAAAGAACTCGTATAAGATCAATAGTCCGTGCCTCATCCTCTTTGTTTGTTAGTAGATATCCACTTTCACATGAGCTCCTCAAACGGCAGTGACTACAAACCTGAAAAACAAAAAAGAAGTCATGTTGTTAAATTCACATAGAAACAGACAACCCCATGCTCATACTGTGTGTACCAGGGGGATTGCTCTTCATTTCAAACATTAATATCCATAGGCATATTGACACACAGTAGTATAGTTCACAAATACAGCAATGGGAGCCTGAAGGCTGAAAAAAAACCATTTCAGACGTACCTAGCAGGATGAGGCTTAGAGTAAGCTTATGCACCTCGGAAGATACCCCAAGCACTTAGGAATGCTCCCAGTAAAGAAGCTGTAGGAGAAATCAACCACTTTTAATTTAGATATTCGACACAGGCCAGTTAAGTTTGTGTTTGAAGCATACCTGAAGCAGGAGTGAGTTATTGTTGGTCCCAATCTCAACAGTTATAAGAAACAAATTTAAAGAATAAAAAAACACAAGGTTCAACTGATTAAAACTTATCTTATGTCTCATTCTAAAGCTTCAGATTTCTAGTGGAACTGTTTTTCACTTGTATAATCACATTCTTGTACAGCAAATTTTAATAAGAATAGTGTTGTTGCTAACTAGAATTTATTTCTTCCCTCTAATTTGCATCATAAACAAAGAGTTATATGCATTCAAAATTATACTTACATTCCAAATGCACTAGATGTGAAATCGGAGCTGCTACTAGCAGGAACAGATCCTTGAAGTCTATTCCTATCCAGCCATAGTTCTTGAAGGGACTTCAAATTGCCAAGTTCAGGAGGCAAGCTTCCTGTAAAATTGAACAACAAGCCAAAAGCTTAGTTTAGCAAAGATGGTACGGTACTGTGCATATATCAGTTGATTCCTACAGGTTCTATTTTACAGTTCACAAAATCAATTTCAACCATCTTCTCCCATTCATTTCTTGATGAACTAATTGTAGCGATAAATATCAAAAAGGGAAGCACAGATCATTATCACCTCAAAACTTCTAACAAATTATAGCTATTTTGTACTACACTGTCCCTAACTTGCATTTACAATCAAATACCTCACAACACTCACAAAAAACCTTCCTCGAAAAATTCATATACAATTAAACAGACAGAGAAAGGAGTAAACTAAACAGTGATTTTTCATTCACTTTCAGCAATCAAGTAACCAACTTTAAAACAAGAACATAAATTCCACAAACCTGAAGATATCGAAGCATACTCCAAGACTTTTTCGCTGACAATTGATAAGGAATTTTAAGCATTCAAAGACTGTGGGACCCGAGTTTAACAATTAAGGAAATCTGATGCAAATCAGGAGACGGTTATTGATACAAATCAGGAGACAAGCTCACAACAAGATCAGGAGGCAGAGCAAGAGGCAATTGGAGCAGAGCACGGGACAACTAACGTGCCAGACATGGAGACAATTGATACATTACCATAATCGACACTCTACCGTTACAAGAAGACACATATGGAAATTGCAACACCAACACAGCTGCTGGAGTCATGGAATCCCACCGTTGCAAGAAGTCCAATTTTAGCTAATTTTATTAATTAGTGGATTGCTTTTATTTATCTGCATTTATTTAATTTCCTAATTTGTTGCTTTCCTAGTTAAGTTTGGGTTATCATACCTATTTAAGATGAAGATTGTAAGAGAGAAACACTCAGCTTTTTTTTATTATCCTTTGATTGAATACAATTTAGTTGAATTTTGGAGAGATTCCAATACAATTGCAAAGAGATTTTGCACCAGCCTAATTGCGTTTTCTTTGAGATTTTGAAACCTGCAATACAAGGCACCAAAATCAATTTGGTATTAGAGCTTCCCTTCATGCCAGTAACAAGAAGTGGAACTTCTTATGCCATGGCTACCACCCAAAACAGAAACAACCCCGACCCAAACAACCAAACCCTGACCAATTCCAGTCCTACCAGCCACAACCCGAACACCCCAAATCCACTCAATCAAGAAACAAACAATTCCAATTCCAACCATCAAAATCCAACAAACCCCTAGAACACAAACAACCGAGAACCCAAGCAACCACAACTTCATTATCAGCTTGATCAGATTGCCACGGTTATGGCACAAGTGATTCGTCGGTTGGATATCATGGAAGAACGATATGCTCGAGAGGATAATGGCCCCGTTAATCAGTGAAGGTTCCATAGAGCTGGGGTGGAATATAATGCTGCAGATGATATTCAGGATAATGGGGAAGAAGATGTGTACGAGGATCATGAACCACGAGTTCATCATCCCAGGTAAAATGTATACAGGAGGCATGCAGATCATGATGGAGGTTATCAACCTTTGGATGAATTAACAAAGAGAATGAAAATTGACGTACCAGATTTTTCTGGAAAATTAGACCCCATGCGTTTGAAGATTGGCTGACAGCTATTGAGGATTACTTTGATTGGTTCGCTGTTTCGGAGGACAGGAAAGTGCGCTATGTTCGGATGAAATTGAGAGGGCATGCACGAGTTTGGTGGGGAAGTGTGGAAGAGCAACTACGACGCACTCGACGTCCTGCAGTTGCTACTTGGGAGGAGATGAAAAAACGACTCAAGGAAAAATATCTGCCCATTGATTATGAGCAGATGATGTTTGAAGAAATGCTGCAATTAAGGTAGGGCTCATTAACTGTGGATCAATTCACGGATCGATTTCACGAACTGACTATTCGCAACAAGATAATGGAGACAGAACAATAGACCTTAGCTCGTTATCGTACTGGCTTACGGGATGAGTTACGGAAGGAAATGTGGACCTCTAGACTGATCAATGTAGAGGAGGCATATCAGTTGGCCCTCCGCATTGAAAAGTAAACAAGGCTCTCGGCTGGAATGAGGATGAATATGACAGAAGCAAGAACTGAGCATATAGCAGCAAACACTTTCCAGAGAACACCATCACAGAGGGACCAAAACAGAATTTTAGCAGTGGAAACGTAAGAGGAGTGACAAAACCTGCCAATGAAGGACCTCAATGTTACAAGTGTAAGGGCCATGGGCATTATGCAGTGGTGTGCCCAACAAGAGATAAGAAATTAGCCTTTATATGTGAAAAGGAATTAATGGCTATGGAAGGAACCGAAGACGCAGGAGTAGAGGAATTCAGTGATGATGTTCACAGTGATGAGGAGCACCTTGGTGCGTCAGATTTACCTAGCTGTGTGATTAACAGGGTATTAATAGGAACAAGAAAAGAAGTACAGGCCAATCCTGAGTGGCTGCGAACCAATGTTTTCTATACCCGAATGGAGCATAAGGATCGTGCTTTAAATGTCATAATTGACAATGGGAGTGGCATGAACGTGATCTCCGAAATGGCTGTTAGTCGATTGGGATTAAAGGCGGAGAAGCACCCCAGCCCCTATCGGATTAAATGGGTAAATGATGCTAACTCAATCCTTGTTAAGCATCGTTGTTTAATTAAATTTTCATTGGGGAAGACATATGTTGATGAGGCTTGGTGCGATGTCATCCCTATGACTGTATGCCACATGTTGTTAGGACGACCTTGGCTTTACGATCGTAAAGTGCTATATGATGGGTATACGAACACATACTCGTTCAGCTTTAAGGGAAAGAAATTGTTCTTGACCCATTGCAAATTTTAGAATTTGAGATGAAACAGGAGGCTTGGCCAGTATTGACAATGCGTCAATTTACACGGGTCATGCATGAGGACAACATGGTACTCATGTTGTTTACACGGGAAGCAAAACAGGAAGACAGTAAGACACCCATTGAGTTAGCCGAACTGTTGAAGGAATTTCAAGATATGATGTCGGCTGAAATACCAAGTCAGCTCCAACCAATGAGAGACATTCAACACGCTATTGACTTGATTCCAGGCTCTTCTTGCCTAACATTCCACACTACAGGATGAGACCCACAGAGAATGAGGAGCTTGGTCGACAGGTTTAGGAGTTGCTAAACAAGGGATTTATCCGAGAAAGTTTCAGCCCCTGCGCTGTTCCAGTTTTACTGACGCCAAAGAAAGATGGCAGCTGGAGAATGTGTGTGGATAGTCGCGCAATTAACAAGATAACAGTGAAGTACCGATTCCCCATCCCATGACTCGACGATATGCTGGATGTATTAAATGGTTCTGCTGTATTCACCAAGATCGATCTTCGTAGTGGGTATCACCAAATTCGGATTCGTTTGGGCGATGAGTGGAAGACGACATTCAAAACAAAAGATGGTTTGTTCGAGTGGTTGGTTATGCCTTTTAGATTAACTAACGCACCCAACACTTTCATGCGCGTTATGATCCAAGTACTCAAACCATTTTTGGAAAAATTTGTTGTTGTATACTTTGACGATATTCTGATTTTCAGCTGAAGTGTGCAGGACCATATTAGCCATGTTGAGCAGGTGTTGACCGTGTTAAGAGCAAAGAAGCTTTTCATCAATAAAGAAAAGTGCTCATTTATGAAGGAGAGTGTCAATTTCTTGGGATTTATCATCTCCAACGGAGGTGTTAAAGCTGACCCTATGAAGGTCCAGGCAGTTCAAACATGGCCTACGCCTACAAGTGTTTTAGAAGTCAGAAGCTTCCATGGTTTGGCTACCTTCTATCGGCGATTCATAAGGCATTTCAGTAGCATCATGGCTCTGATCACTGAATGCCTCAAGGGCAAAAGTTTTATATGGAGAACTGCAGCAGACAAGGCTTTTCGGGAAATCAAGAAGAAGATGGGAGAAGCACCAGTACTAAGGTTACCAGATTTTTCGAAAGTCTTTGAGGTAGTATGTGATGCATCCCATGTGGGAATTGGAGGCGTTTTAAGCCAAGAAGGTCACCCCATTGCCTTCTTTAGTGAGAAGCTTAATGAGACGCGCCGATGATATTCGGCTTATGACATGGAATTCTATGCATTAATGCAAACATTGAAGCATTGGAGGCCTTATTTAATACATAGAGAATTCATTCTCTACACCGACCATGATTCTCTAAAGCACCTCAACTCGCAGACTAAAATGAATGCACGGCATGCTCGTTGGATGGACTACGTGCAGCAGTTCGATTTCCTGATCAAACACAAAGCAGAAACCGAAAACAAAGTGGCAGACGCCTTGAGCAGGAGGCCTCATCTGCTGCACATTTCCTCGATGGGATGATCACCGAGTTTGATAGCGTGAAGAATGCTTATCCTGATGATGAAGATTTTGACAGGTTATGGAATGAATTATCCAGTCCAGACGCACAACAACAAGAAGATTACATGCTGCGTGATGGGTTCTTATTCTTCAAATAACGCCTCTGCATTCCACGCGGATCCTTTCAGGAATTTTTGATTTCTGAATTGCATGGTGGAGTCTAGCTGGACATTTCGGATATGACAAGACTTTTGCAATTGTGGATGATCATTTTTATTGGCCAAAGCTAAGAAGGGTTGTGCACACCGTAATTGACAGGTGCAGGATTTGTCAAGTCAACAAGGGGACCAAGCAACCAGCAGGGCTGTACACACCCCTACCCATTCCCGACAAACCATGGCAGCAAGTTTGCATGGATTTTGTACTTGGGCTGCCAAAGACTAGTTGACAGAACGATTCAGTCATGGTAGTAGTGGATCGTTTTTCCAAGATGGCCCATTTTATCCCCTGCCATAAAACGTTCGATGCATCCAAAGTGGCAGCTCTATTTGTTCGCGAAGTAGTCCGCTTGCATGGCATCCCAATGTCAATAGTTTTAGACCGAGATGTAAAGTTTGTCAGCTATTTTTGGAAGACCTTGTGGGCTAAAATGGGAACAAAGTTGATGTTCTCTAGTGCTTTCCACCCACAAACGAATGGCCAAACCGAGGTGACCAACCGAAGCCTAGGGAACTTGCTACGCTGCCTTGTAGCAGATCATGTTACCAGTTGGGATCTTGTACTCCCCCATGCTGAATTCTCTCTTAACAACTCTGTTAATAGATCTACAGGATGCACTCCATTCGAATTGGTGTATGGGTGTCGACCAAACACTCCATTAGACATCAACACTCTGCCACTCCCAACAAGGCCGAGTGAGGCTACCCTGGACTTCTCAAGTTATATGCAGCACATTCACGAAGAATGCAAGCGTCGCCTTACGATCAGTTCAAACTCTTATGCAGCTACAGCAAACGCCAAACGGAAAGATCATCAATTTCATGAAGGTGATATGGTTCTTGTCCGTTTATGACAAGAACGTTTTCCTCCAAGAATTGTTTCAAAGCTTCATGCTCGCAGAGCAGGTCCTTTTAAGATTGTTAAAAAAATGGGCAGTAATGCATATGTGGTCGAGCTACCGTCTGAGTTTGGGATTAGTTCTGTGTTCAATATTGAAGACATTACTGCATTCAAAGGCGACACATCTATCCTACCAGTTCTAGCCACATCAGCAGACGGGCAATTTCCAACAAATACAACACCTCGGGACGAAATTGCTTCAATTCTTGACCATCAGTTTGTATCAACTCGACGGGGAGGTTATTACAAGTTCCTAGTCCAAATGGGAAAAATCGCCCAAATTTGGAATCGCTTTGGCTACAAGCGTCGAATTACAACGATCGCACCCCCCCATCTCTTCACTACTCGCTTCGAGTATAACTTGTCGGAGTCAAGTTCTTTGGGAGAGATGGCAATTGATGCAAATCAGGAGATGGTTATTGATACAAATCAGGAGACAAGCTCACAACAAGATCAGGAGGCAGAGCAAGAGGCAATTGGAGCAGAGCACGGGACAACTAACGTGCCAGACATGGAGACAATTGATACATTACCATAATCGACACTCTACCGTTACAAGAAGACACATATGGAAATTGCAACACCAACACAAATTGCTTTGGAGTCATGGAATCCCACCGTTGCAAGAAGTCCAATTTTAGCTAATTTTATTAATTAGTGGATTGCTTTTATTTATCTCGCATTTATTTAATTTCCTAATTTGTTGCTTTCCTAGTTAAGTTTGGGTTATCATACCTATTTAAGATGAAGATTGTAAGAGAGAAACACTCAGCCCTTTTTTTTTATTATCCTTTGATTGAATACAATTCGCTTGAATTTTTGGAGAGATTCCAATACAATTGCAAAGAGATTTTGCACCCGACCTAATTGTGTTTTCTTTGAGATTTTGAAACCCTGCAATACAAGGCACCAAAAATCAAGTTGGATACCACACATAAGATTCAGAAAGCGTAAGAAAAAACATTGGAAAATTTACAACTCCACAGGTGAAGATGGCGCCAAGCTATAACCTAAATATCTCTACATATTGGCTGTCGCAAGCTATAAATCACTATTTGCTTTCTTTTATACCTATTAAATCAAGGCAAACCAGGAAGTATAAAAGTTCAGCAACTTATATCCTAAACAAAACAGGATTTACATGACTAAAATTGGAGATGATACAGCCATGTCATACACTTGTTAGATTCATGCAAAATCATTCAACAGTGTAAAGACAAATCTAACATTATCACATGACCTTAGTCATCTTGTCGTCGTCGTGTGATACACTCCCTTTCTTTATAAATCACTTTTTATGTAACAAGCACAAGTATGTGCTACAAGCATCAAGTGGTTCGGTATCATGGATTATAGAGTTTACAATTAATTTTTAAATCAACAAGACAAATTAAAGAGACAGATTAGTGGACATCAAGTAGGCCGTCACTTCCAGCTAAACCTGTCATACAGAGCTTGGATAATGCATATTTTTGGACACAACGTCAAAACACTCACTCAACACACTTGCCAGGCGTCACCCTTATCAATATAGATACGACTACCACCCCTACCTAATGAATTGTTCTCACATTTTTTCTACATAATATCTCTTAAACTTCTTTTTTTCTTTCTAAATCAATTAAGTATCAATTTGTTTTTCTTCTAAATCTCTCACATACAGCTTCCATCATTTTTTTGGGAAAGATTCACCTATCTCATGGAAGGAAGGACGGCACATCCTGCTTTACGTGCAACACATATCCCTGAAAAAGCTTCCTCGAAAAATTCATATACAATTAAACAGACAGAGAAAGGAGTAAACTAAACAATGATTTTTCATTCACTTTCAACAATCAAGTAACCAACTTTAAAACAAGAACATAAATTCCACAAACCTGAAGATATCGAACCGGTCTTTGCCAAAATTAATACAAGCAGTCTCTACAACCCTGAAATTATTAAAATCAATGCCAACACCATCACCATCACTCTCATTCCCAACCCCAGAAACACCAAGTCCCAAACTTTCTACCATATTGCCCGCAAAAAAAAAAATAACAAGGAAAATCGTATCGTGCACTAGAGGAAGCAGATCTTCGTTGTCGTTGTGATGGGTCTTGTGGGTATCTGAATATCGACGCCGCCAAAGAGTAGATCGCGAAGCTTAGCTGGAATTAAACCTTGATTTACTGTTCAAAAAATTGTTTCAGAAGAGAGTGCAGAAATTAAAGGAGAACGGGCCAGAGAGATAGATTGACGAAGAAAGGCTGGTTTTCATTAAGTTTAAAAAGAAGCGCGCAAATCTATGTTATCTCTATTAATTTATATTATTTTGCCATTACAATATGTGCAACGGATTTTCCGTTGCTAAACATATATTCCGTTGCAAAATTTGCAACGAAAATTCTCCATTGCAACATTCTGTTGCAAACCACCCCTTTTTTGGTAGTGTAACTTCTCAAGTAGCTTCTTGGTAACGGTTCTGTTTAAAGCATTGTCATCAGCAAGTATAACACGAAGGCCTCTGAACTGAGGATTGGAACTTGGTTGTTCTGAGGAACTTCCTGGGGCAAATGTGGCTCTTCCATAAGACGGTCGGATTTGAAACCGAAGAACCAGAGTCATGCTTTGAGCAGAACCCAGAGGGTTCAAAGATATCCAGATATTACCTTGCATAATCTGCATATACACTTCTTCTTAATAATGTTTCATATAGTATAGTTCATGCATCTTAAATATGCTACAGAGATAAATTGAAAAAAGAAAAGAAAGCTCTTTATTTCAAGTATGCTTTCATAAAAGCCACAGCACAAACAAAAGCATGATATATGGTGCCGAATCAGTTATAACCTAACCCCCCGTAAAAAATAAAATAAAATAAAAAGCTTTTGAGTCCTATATGGTGGTGGCCCCAACTGAAAAACAAATGAGATATGGATGAAGAGTCATTTGTATCACTAGATCAGGCAAAGATATCCAACCATCTATAAAATTACTTGAAAGGCCCTTCTTTCATCTCCTATCACTAGATCAGGCAAAGAACTTTGAACATCAAGTTCAAAATCAAAACCTTTATACACGCACAAGCACTTAGCAAGGCAAGAAGCTTCTTTGATCATGGAGTGTAGACGAAAGGGCCTCATCTCTAAAGGGAACCTTACAGTATCTTCTGCTGAAATATCCATCACATCATTAATCAAAGTTGCAAGCACATTACCGGTTTTCACCAATGTGTCAATAACAATCCCTTGCTCAAAGCCCATATTATCATTTTGGAACACAGAAAGCAGTCCTAGGATTGAGTGCATTGGTCTCCTCATCCCATAGCTCATCACTTTTTGAAAGGAGTTCCTTGCCTGGCTTGCCATCATTGCATCATTCCTTGCCTGTTGCAGTGCATGATTTTGCTCACTCAGTTTCTCTCTCATAACTGCTGAATAAGACAAAGCCACAGCTACCTAATCAGCAACTACTTCCACTATTTCCATTTCCTCATGGCTCCAGCCTCTATAACTCATGCTGGGAAGAACCAAAACCAGTATTGCATAACAAGTATCCACTAATTCATGTTGGTCATTACATTTCTTGCAGATTGAAGTCCCATCCTACTCTGTCGGTTTGGTCCTGGTGTTAATGTATAAGCTGCTTAGCCCACGTGGACTTGAAGTGGTGAAGAAAGAAGAAGAAGAAGACTTATGCAGTTGACAGAAGACTTTGTAAAAGAGTATAATGCATGTTAATTCAGTTGTAATCAGTTGTAACAAACACTTGTAGAAGAGATGTAACTAACTGATTCTTTAGTAGTTATGAATCAGTTAGAAGTAGTTACAATAGTGTGTAAAGCATGGGAATTGCTCAAGTATATAAACCGGCAATTCATCAAACAAATGTATATGTAATAATTAGAAATTGCTTATCTTTTTCTCGTAATTCTCTCTAGTCCTCATCTCTCTCGTCCTTACTTCTTCAAACTCTCTGCAATCTTTAATTTCTTCTCTTCAAAACACGGGACCAAATTACCTCGCAATCATAAAACCCAAAATCAGCAAAATCAAACATGGTATCGAGCTAGTTTGATCAACATGGAAGGGGCGTAATCAACTGCGTGAACTTACAAGCGAGTGAGTGTAAAGAAGAAAAAAAAATGGTGTCTAGTGGAGATATTAGAGCACCACAGTTTAATGGTGAGAATTATGAGTTTTGGGCAGTTAAAATGAAAACAATCTTCATAGCTTATGATCTATGGGATGTGGTTGAATGTTGTGATACATTAACAAAAGTATCCAATGAAAGTGATAGTGGAGAAGCTTCTGGTTCAAAAAGACAAGAAAACTGAAACAGGAGAAACTGCTGCTGAGACTAAGGAAAAAAGGATCAAAGATGCCAAGGCTTTAAGTATTATCCATGGAGCCTTGACTGATGATATTTTCCCTAGAATAAGAAATGAAGAGACAGCAAGAGGAGCATGGGATCTGTTGAGCACAAAATACAAAGGAGATGAAAAAGTTAGGGAAGTGAAGTTGTAGGCAGTAAGGGCAGAATTTGAGTATATGATAATGTCAGAGGGAGAAAGCTTAGATCATTACTTGACTAAGTTTTTTGGAGTGATAAATGACTTGAAGTCTCTTGGAGAAGAGATAACTGAATCAAGGATAGTGCAAAAGACTTTGATGAGTCTTAGCAGAAAATACAAATCCATAGTCCAAATTATTGAAGAAACAAGAGACTTAAAAACACTTAGAAGTGAAGAAGTTATTGCTTCAATTAAAGTGTTTGATAGAAGGGAAGATATGCATGATGAAAAGGAAAGAGTTATGAATACTGAAAGAGCATTCAGTAGCCTAAGAATTGGGGGGAATAACTACTTTCACAATAACAAGGGCTCACCTATCAGATCACATCCAAAGTGGCAGAATCAACAAAGGAAGCCTGCAAATTGGAGTCAGGGTGGAAGTCTGCCAAATCTGCAAAATGCAAACTGGAATCAGAAGTCTGGAGTGAATTATAACAATTCATCCAATTCACAGTATAGAAGTGGAAGTAGTTTCCAGTCAAGCACAAAGCTGAAATGTAGCACCTGTCAGAAATTTTACTTTGGCACCTGCAGATTCAAAGGGAAACAGAAATGTGAAAAGTGCAGCAGATTTGGTCATGGTCAAAATGATTGTAGTTTCAACAAACAAGTGGCTAATTCTGCAAAAGAAGAAGAAACAACCACGAGAACAATGTTTTATGCATGTCATGCAGCAAGCATTGTAGATGAAGATGTGTGGTTTGTAGATAGTGCATGTAGTAATCACATGACTTCACAAGAATCAAAACTGATAAATATTGATAGATCAATAACTTGCAAGGTAAAGATGGGTTCTGCTAACCTTGTGCAAGCAGCAGGGAAGGGGACTCTTGTAGTGGACACAAAACAAGGGGTAAGACACATACAAGAGGTATTGCTAGTGCCTGGATTGGATGAAAATCTGATGAGTGTGGGGCAGATGATGGAGCATGGTTATTATATCTTGTTTGGAGGAAACAAGGCTATAATCTTTGATGATGAAACACTCACTAATGTGGTTGCAAAAGTGATTATGAAAGGCAACAAATGCTTCCTTTTAACACTAGAATAAGTGGTGTCTGCAGCAAGAAAGGCCTCTATTTCAGAAGGTGTTTGGATATGGCATAGAAGGTATGTGCATTTGAACTTTGAGAGCATGAAGAAGATGCAGCAAATGGAAATGGTGACAGGGCTGCCTAAGATGATGAATGTGAATGCCGTGTGTGAAGGGTGTGTGCTAGGCAAGCACAAGAGACAACCATTTGATAAAGATGCTAGCTGGAGGGCAAGTCAGCCACTAGAATTGGTCCACACAGATTTGTGTGGACCTATGCAAAGTGAATCAAATGGAGGTAATAAGTACTTTATCCCATTCATTGATGACTTTACAAGAATATGTTGGGTATATTTCATTAGAAACAAATCAAATGCTCTATATGCTTAAGAAATTCAAAGTTCTAGTTGAATTGCAAAGTAACTATAAAGTGAAGAGGTTGAGAAGTGACAGAGGTGGAGAGTATACCTCTTCAGAATTTCAGGAATTCTGTTCTGACCATGGAATTGAAAGGCAATGACAGTTGGGTATTCCCCTCAGCAAAATGGTGTTACTGAGAGAAAAAACAGAACCATTTGTGAAATGGCTCGATCTATGATGAAGGATAAGAACATACCTGTTGAATTCTGGGTTGAAGCTATTAACACAGTTGTGTATTTGCTAAATAGAAGCTATACAGCTTCAGTGACAGCCAAGACTCCAATTGAGAAGTTTACAGGGAGAAAACCTGGTATTAAGCACTTAAGGGTGTTCGGGTGTATTTGCTACACACATATTCCAGATTCTCTTAGGCAGAAATGGGATAACAGGGCTGAAAAAGGAGTATTCATGGGGTATGGTGGCTGTGAGAAGGGTTACAGAGTTTATATCCCAAAGACAAAGAGAATTGTGTTGTCTCGCAGTGTGATATTTGATGAAGATAGTATTTATGCATGGGAGACATGCAATGAGAAGTTAACCTCTGCACAGTTTGTGTTTGAAAGCAGAAATGAAGACACACAAACTGAAATGACTCAGCTAGAAAATGGTGAACAATCTCAGGAATGTGCAGGAAGCAGAAGTAATAATGAAGAAAGTAGCACATATTCAGAAATTGATTCACAAACACCAGTAAAAATCAGAACTTTGGAAGATATATATGCTAGGTGCAGTGTAAGCATGATAGAACCTGAAAACTACACGTATAAACTGGGAATACAGACTTGGCGGGGATGCCATGAAAGCCGAGTTGAACATGATTGAGAAAAAATAATACATGGGAGCTAGTTGAAAGACCCATTGACAAGCCTGTTATAGGAGTCAAGTGGCTATATAAGACCAAGCTCAATTTGGATGGTACAGTGAACAAATATAAGACAAGACTTGTGGCAAAAGGGTATGCGCAAAAGCTTGGAATTGATTATAATGAAACCTTTGCACCAGTGGCAAGGTTGGATACTATCCGAACACTTATTGCTCTAGCAAGCAAGAAAAACTGGAAACTATTTTAGTTGGATGTTAAATCAGCATTCCTAAATGGAATACTTGATGAGAAGGTGTTTGTTGAGCAACCCGAGGGGTTTTGTGTTCAAAGAGCAAAAAACAAGGTGTACAAGTTAAACAAGGCACTATATGGACTTAAACAGCACCTAGGGCTTGGTATAGTGAGATTGACACCTATCTTATCATGAGTAAGTTCAAAAGGAGTGCAAGTGAACCTACTCTATATACAAGGGCTGACAGTGAGGGAAATCAGCTTATTGTGTCCATCTATGTGGATGATATTGTGTACACAGGCAGTAGTGACAGATTGATGAATGATTTTAAAAGGGAAATGATGTTGAGATATGAGATGACTGACCTTGGTCTTCTCCATCATTTTCTGGGCATGGGTGTGATACAATCTGATCAAGGCATTTTTATCCATCAAAGCAAGTATGCAAGATCTTTGCTTGTGAAATTCGGGCTTGCTGATTGTAAACCAGTCTCCATTCCTTTAGTAACTGGTGAAAGGCTGAGAAAGGCAGATTGAAGTGAGTTAGCAGATGCAAATGTCTATAAAAAAATAGTGGGAAGCTTGCTGTATTTGACAGCAACAAGGCCTGATCTAATGTACACTGCAAGTCTGTTATCAAGATTTATGAATCAGCCAACAAAGAAGCACATGGGAGTGGCTAGAAGGGTTCTTAGATATGTCCAAGGCACACTGGATTATGGAATTGAGTATGCAAAGCAGAAATCATCAACACTAATGGGGTTTTGTGATGCAGATTGGGGTGGAAGTGAAGATGACAATAGAAGCACTTCTGGATATGCCTTTGGGTTTGGAAGTGGAGTTTTTTCATGGGCTTCAGTGAAGCAAAACACAGTTGCATTATCAACTGCAGGAGCTGAATATGTTTCAGCTTCTAAAGCAACTGCCCAAGTAATATGGCTGAGGTCTATACTTGATGATCTCGGGGAAAAACAAGAAAAAGCTACAACCCTATATTGTGATAACATGTCAGCTATAGCAATGGCAAATAACCCAGTATTCCATTAGAAAACAAGGCATATTAACAGAAAAGTTCATTTCATAAGGGAGGCAGTACAAGGAGATGTTATTGACATTAAATTCTGCAGTAGTGAAGAACAATTAGCAGATATATTCACTAAGGGATTGCCTAAGGACAAATTCTTTGAACTCAGATCAAAGCTTGGTGTTAAAATAGTAAGCAACTTAGGAGGGGGTGTTAATGTATAAGCTGCTCAGCCCACGTGGACTTGAAGTGCTGAAGAAAGAAGAAGAAGAAGAAGACTTATGCAATTGACAGAAGACTTTGTAAGAGAGTATAATGCATGTTAATTCAGTTGTAATCAGTTGTAACAAACACGTGTAGAAGAGATGTAACTAACTAATTCTTTAGTAGTTATGAATCAGGTAGAAGTAGTTACAACAGTGTGTAAAGCATGGGAATTGCTCAGTATATAAACTGGCAATTCATCAAACAACAGATATGCAATAATTAGAAATTCTCTTCAAAACACAGACCAAATTACTTCTTCAAAACACAATTCATCTTTTCTGTAATTCTCTCTAGTCCTCATCTCTCTCTCTCTTTACTTCTTCAAACTCTCTGCAATCTTTAATTTCTTCAAAACACAGACCAAACTACCTGCAATCATAAAACCCAAAATCAGCAAAATCAAACTTCTGGAAGATTATAATCTTCCATATGCAAATCGTGCCTACTTTATTTTGAAGGATACAATTTGCATAGCTTATCCTATTAGCAGCAATGAAATTCGTTGTTTAGTTGATGCACCTGGACCGAAACCACCTTCTATTTCCACTAGTGAAATGGCAAGCTAATTGAAAACAGTGGTGGCACCTCAAGTATGTATAGTTGCTTGACATAATGTTAATGAACTGAAGCTTATTCTGATTAATTTATAGAGACTCCTTGATCATGAATTTGTTGTTAATAATATCAGAAAGCAAAATGAAAAACGTGGACAGGTGGGAATGGCAAATGGTTGAGACTTCATCATCCATTAACAGAGACCATATCACCTTCCTATTCTCTTCAAATGCTTGACGCACTGGCTTATTAGAGCCAATAGGAAATAGAACTCCTCTACTCTTGACCCACTTGTTCTGTTCTCGGTATTGTTTCAAATGCACCACGCAAACGCTCTACTTCCTGCATTAAATAGGTAGTGATTTCATTCAGCTTCTGTACCTCTGAAAGGATCTGACCACCAGCAAATTGATCCACTAAATTTGTTCCTTGTGCTGCTTCTCCTCTATTCTCATGAGCATCGACTCCGAGTATCCAAGGAGAGACAATTCTATCAACATGCTGAAAAGATCCTTCACCTGTGTTTTGCATGTCAACATGCGAATGAATTCTCTCACGCCAACCTTGTTCCATGTCTTAAACTCTCACTTGCATCCTTACAGCATCCCCCTGCCAAATCATTAACATTGCTTGAACTTGGTATGCTTTTATGTCTTTTGTTGCCACGATGCATAGCTAGAAATGCTGCTTCTTGAACCTCTTTAGGCACCTGACCACAAATGCCAACTCCATGCCCTCTCTCTCCTGAAAAATGCCATTTGATCCTCAAAATGGAAGTGTCCGTGGCAAATAAATGCCCACATAACTTACCCTTCATGATTCCATCATTCATATCTTCAACATAATTCCAAAACGAATCATTTGGTCTAACCATTTTGTCCTACATAAAAAAGGGTCAAAATAGTGAATAAAAATCAATGAAAAAGGAAAGGTTGAAACTAGAATAATAGGTTACAAACAACAAAGAAACTAAAAAGAAAAAACAATGAATCTAGGGTTCACTTGGGGTCAATTTGGCATGAACTCCATAAGGCATGGAATTTTTGCAAAGTTTATCATTAGAATTTCTACAACTTGTGTTCTACTTGAAATATTCAAACCAAAGTTACATGTCAAAAAAAAAATCAAGATGGAGTATATATAATTTACCTGGATTCAAGTTGTGCTTCAAGTGCTGGTTTGCTTAAGCAGCAGTGTTCAAGGAAAAAAAATACAAGAACAGAAAGCACAAAACAGAGAAGAATGTATGGTTTAAAAATAAGGAGGAGGTTGCAAGATGTTGAGCTCCAGCTGATTCGATTCAACCAGAGAAGGAAGCACTGATCATCACAAAGGTTTAACGCATTTAGGGTTGTGTTATCTTTAATGTGGTGTCAAACAACCTGAACGGACTATACCATGATATGATTGATTGTGAGAAAATGTAAGCATATGCATTTTAAATCAAATCAAATGAATCAATATTAAAACCTCTTATCCATTTCTTTATTTTTGTCGAGTTTCAATTAAACTGAGTGGGAGCTAACCTCATTTAAATAGATTGTTTGATAGATTCGAAGGTAAATTTGATTACTGGTAAAATATAGCTTAACTTTTTAAAAAAATTCTTTAGATGACAGCTTTTAAAAAAAAACAATAATGACACAATGATAAATAGGATCGACCTTGGTTCCCCCACGACCAAGGTCATGGATTATATTATCTTTAGTAATTTGTTTATAAAATGTTGTTTAATTTTATGATTAAAATATATGCTCATAAAATTGAGCGCTAACCATAAAATATATATTTATTTGAGACTGTTATAACCATATAAAAAGTAAAAAAAATAACATTATGTAATTTATTTCCTAACTAATCAAATATTAAGAGACTAAATAATGAAAAAAAATAAAAAAGACCAAAAACAAAAAAAAATCTGATTAATGGGTAAACCCGTCAAACCTATGAATCAGGTAACCCAAGCTAGCTTGTCAAACTCACGAACTAGGTTATGGTCTCCATTGGAATTAATGTTTTTCTACTATTTTTTAATTAATTGTATGGTAACAAAAATAGATGATCGTAAAATTGAACTTCAGCTCAATACTAATATTTTAAAAAAAAAAATTATGATAACTTTATAAAAAGCAAAACAAAATCAATTATAAAATTAAATTTTCAATTAACTCAATACCAATGGATAAAATAAAAAGTTAAACTCATCAAACCCGCGAATCAGATCAATCAACCAAACTTATGAACAAGTCTATGAATTTTATAAAGTTTAATAACATGATTGTTTTAAAAACTGTTTTTTTTTAACTATATGATAAACACTAACAGAGTCAATTTTTTTTTTTTTTTAAGAAAAACGATTCCACCAGATTTGTAAATCGGGATGACTTGAGTTACCCTAATAAATTCGTAAACCATATTAACCCAATAAAAAGATAAAATAAAAAAATGAATTACTCTTGTAATTCACGATAAAATGGTTGTCGATGGCAATGTCTTATAATAATAAAAATAAAAATACCTATCAAATCGGTGAGGAGATTTTGAATTACAAGGTCGAATTCTAAATAAGCTAAAAGATGAAATAGATAAAAACATTTAAAAAAAAAATTAAAACTGTGGATTATATTATAATACATGGATTTAAACTCAATGTAGATCTCAATATTCAAAATATTTTTTATTTATAATATTAGTACATTAAAATTATTAAAAAATTATCAATTTTCAATGCATATTAAAAGGATGTAGATATCAAGTTCATTTTAAAAAAAAAACAATTCCACCTAATTTGTAAATTGGGATAAGTTGAGTTACCCTAATAAACTTGTAGACCATGTTAACCCTATAAAACGACAAAATAAAAGGAAATAAATTATAAATTTGAATTATAAACCAGACCAAATATGAAATAGACAAAAAAAGAACAAAAAATCGATATAATAGGAAAAAGGAAGAAGAAGAGATTAGTATTGTAATTCACGATGATATCGTTGTGGGTGACAATGTCTTTTAATAATTATGTTGCTGTTTTGCAGTTTACTAGAGAGAGGGCAGAAAGCCTTACGAAAATAAATTTATTAATTAAAAGTTAAATTAAAAGAATAGAAGAAAATATTAAATGATTTATTAATTTTCAATGCATATTAAAAAAAAGCAAAGTGACTAATAGAAAAAATACTCAAATTCTAAGAGCAGCAAAGCGTTTTTAAAATACTCTATGATATCTCCCTTGTGTACGTATGCTCTCTGGATGCCAAATTAAAGCATTCTTTTTTATCTACAGCGATGTGATATTTTTTTGAAATAAAAATATTTAAAAGAATAATATTAAAATAACGTTTTTATTTTAATTATTTAAAATAAATAACATTGATTTAGTGTTTGTAAACAAATAATATAATGTAATTTTATGTTTTAATTCGTCAACTAGTAACCTGAACCTTGGAATACGTCTCTTAACTATCATAAGTTTCCTATTCGTTTTTAGTTTTTTCTTAAAGTTATTTTATTTGATGTCACGAGTGTTCGATGAAAAAAAATACTAGTTCTTTATTTCTCTTCATAATACATGGATTTAAGTTGCATGTCGATCTCAATATTCATTAAATTAGTACACTAAAATTATTAAAAATAACACTTTGAAAACAAATATATTTTCACAACATGCCGGCTAGTGGAACCACTGCTGGGCTAGAAATGGTATGTTGCCGTTTTGCAATTTACTAGAGAGGGGGCAGAAAGCCTTACGAAAATAACTTAATTAATTAAGAGTTAAATTAAAAGAATAGAAGAAAATATTAAATGATTTATTAATTTTCAATGCATATTAAAAATAAAGCAAAGTGACTAATAGAAAAAATACTCAAATTCTACGAGCAGCAAAGCGTTTAGAACCCCTTGCACATATTTGATATTTTTAATTTATTGAATAACTCAATTCGAAGCTCAATTCCCAGAATGAAGGTATAAATAATTAAATCAACATTAAACCAAATTTTAACTCTTTTAAAAAAACTATCCACCACTTTTAAATATGTAAATGATTATCCCTCTTAAGAAAATATAATGATAACAGTATACTCAAGGAGCAAAGAAATAATTAAATCAATATAGATAAATAAATAATTAAACCAGATTTTTTATTTTTTATTTTAATTTTAATAACAGTTCTGTTCTTTCTATCCCAAGAAATAAAGAATGCTAGTTTCATTCAACAAGATTCTAAAGCCCATATTTAGATAATTTAGCAGAAAGAACTAAAACCCTATAAACTAGCCCAACAAATCATACCAAGAAAAGCAGAATTCAGAAACAATCTAGCTCAGTATTTGTATGTATAGAAACAAAGATGAAGACGTTCAGCTCTTGTTGGCTTCAATAGAGAGGGAGGGGCATCGCGAGAGCGAAAAGAAAAGGTAGCAGCCTCGAGCCTCGCCAAAGGAAAAAAAGTAGCCCTAAGAGTAAAAATAACATAAAGAAATTAGCATGGTGTGCAGAGAATCAATTGTAGAAAGAGAGAAAAATAAAAGATGATGCTTACCCTTTATTCTTTATTATATTCAGGGCAGAGCAGTCTACTCCTCTCAACAAAAGTGTATAATGGGACGAAGGACTTCCTTGGCGTTAGGAGGCTCCCACTCCACCATTGTCTCCCACCATTCTATTGGACCCGCATAGATCTTTTTCAGAGAAGGGTGAGGGGATGGCTGGCCATTTTCAAGCAACGGAAGACTAATCGGTATCCTCTTCAGATTCTCACAGTCTGTTAGGGTAATTACTTCAAGAGAATTGCAAATCAGTTTCGCTCTACAAATCTCTTTCAGTTCAGGTAAATCAGACAAATCCAGAAAAGTTAACTTTGGGAGTGTTAATTCCGCGATGGGATTGGAGGTGCTGCTTTCCTCATCTGTTGTTCCTATTATCTCCTCCATTTTCTCACAATCAATAACATTAATCACTTCCAGGGTTTACGAGGTATGGCAGCAACTCAAGAGGGAACAACTTCTTCATACTGCTACAATTACTGCAACATAACTGTTTAAGACGAGAAAACATACCATTACGTGATGGCAATGGTAGTGTAGCAGAGCAGAACCAAGAAGATGAAACCAAGCTCTCCATGCTATCGCAATTCTGAATTTTGATGCTCTCCAGTTCAATTGCATTCTCTAAGGACAAAACATCACATAAACTTCTTGCATCGATGCATTTACAATACAGATCCTTGAATACCATTTAAGAAATTGACCTGAAATCTCTTTCTCTGTTGATACTCAAATTACCCAACTTAACTGTTTTTACTTGGGAAAACATAAGATTCATCCCAATCATCTTCACTCAACGTTCCTACTAAAATTTTGTATGTGCTTAATGATTGGATCCCATCCCGAGATTTGAGATACTCCACGAAGTCGGAGAAGCCTTTGAAATGGCATTCCAAAGTTTCCAACTTCACCAAGCATCCTACTTCCTTTCCTTCAACTATATAGCATCCAAGTGCAAGGACCGGGCAGTGAGAGAGTTTTGGTAATATCCCACTAGGGAACTCCTTTTCACCACATACATTAATTCTAAAAATACCTAAGGTTGGATAAACATTCCATGCCTTGAGGCATCTTTTCAAGTGAGGTTCCATAGAGATCTAAACTCTCCCAGGTGCCCTCAGATTTTTCTAATGATGGAACATATCTTAGCCGCCCACAATCAATGAGCAATAATGCAGTGAGAGACACCAAATCGGAGATAGATTCTGCAAATTCTTAACACTGTGTGAGACGGATCGAGAACCTTGAGCCCATACAATTGCTTGAAAAATGAATTTGCAATGAATACCAACCAATAATTTTGACAAAGCAATAGAGTTGATAGATTTGGACACATTGGTGAATGGATGGAAGAAATTACTTTAAATCTGTTTTCCATTAGTGAAACTCTTGTGAGATTCTCCGTCCACTCCTCTCGCATCCGGCGGTTCTTCTAATTGTGCACCCTGCTTTAACAATGACTTGAGACTTCTCTTACAGTATTTGGATGGCCATGTCTCTAATCAAGTCATGCATCTTAACATATCTTCTATCATCATACACACTATGAACATTTTCCAATAGGCAGACATATTGAAGTCTATTAAGCATCGTGTGGCCCTCGTCAAATGCATCTTGCCTCCTCCTTCCTTTAATTATTCCCTCATCGATCAAATAACCTATCAGCCCCTCCTTTTCAATCATATGATCTTCAGGAAATAACGCACAGTATAAGAGACATTGTTGTAGTGCTGAGTCACCTAACCGATCATAACTAAACCTCAATAACTTGAATACTTCCATGTCCCAAATTTCTGAGTCTTTCAATTTCTTCAATGTATTCCTCCACTCATGTGGATCATCCACTCCCCTCAAGCTTCCCGCCACTGTAATAATTCCCAATGGCAAACCATCACATTCCCTTGCAACATCTTTTGCAATTCCTTCCAATTCATGTGAAAGTGTTATGTGACGTCCAAGATTTTCCTTGAACAAAGTCCAAGATTCTCCCTCAAAAAGGGGCTTCACTTCAATTCAATCAATCTGATCACAAACCATTCATGATTGAGTCATCAAAATCACCTTGCATCCTTTCAACGAGGAATGAATTCCCACATCCTGTAGCTCAAAACTGTTCCACAAATCATCTAAAATGAGAATCCATTTTTGTTTCTTCCTTAGCTCTTTCCCGACAATTTGGCGGCTCTATGTCGATCATCATTCTCGCTTGAAAGGTCTAGTTCAAGACGTTTGGCAATAAGATTCTGCAATCTATTAATGTTGAAATCTTGAGACACAGTGACCCACCAAATATGATCACAAATATTTGGTCTTTGTAGAAGCTCATTGTAGATGTTGCAGTAATGTTGTTTTACCAACTCCCCCCATCCCGTAAATGCAAATGGTTGAGACTTCATCATCCATTAACAGAGACCATATCACCTTCCTATTCTCTTCAAATGCTTGACCCACTGTCTTATTAGAGCCAATAGGAAATGGAACTCCTCTACTCTTGATGTATTTCGGACTTTCGAAGATCTAGAGCCTCTCGCCAAGCTGCACTTGTTCTGTTCTCGGTATTGTTTCAAATGCACCACGCAGACGCTCTACTTATTGCATTAAATAGGTAGTGATTTCATTCAGCTTTTGTACCTCCGAAAGGATCCGACCACCAGCAAATTGATCCACTACATTTGTTCCTTGTGCTGCTTCTCCTCTATTCTCATGAGCATCGACTCCGAGTATCCAAGGAGAGACAATTCTATCAACATGCTCGAAAAGATCCTTCACTGTGTTTTGCATGTCAACATGCGAATGAATTCCCTCTCACGCCAACCTTGTTCCATGTCTTGAAATCCCACTTGCATCCTTCCAGCATCCATTGCCAAATCATTAACATTGCTTGAACTTGGTATGCTTTTTATGTCTTTTGTTGCCACGATGAATACCTAGAAATGCCGCTTCTTGAACCTCTTTAGGCACTCGACCACAAATGCAAACTCCATGCCCTCTCTCTCTCGACAAATGCCATTTGATCCTCGAAATGGAAGTATCCTTGGCAAATACATGCCTACAGAACTTACACTTCAATCTTCCATCATTCATTTCTTCAACATCATTCCAAAACAGATCATTTGATCTAACCATTTTGTCCTACATAAAAAAAGGTGTCCAAATATTGAATAAAAAATTATGAAAAAGGAAAGGTTGAAACTAGAATAATAGGTTACAAACAGCAAAGAAACTAAAAATAAAGAACAATGAGTGCAAGGTTTGTTGGAAAGTAAGTTGCTGAGCTGGATTAATGGATGCGATAGGCAGTGACAACTGGCGAGTGATGACTCGATGATGAAGAAGAGGAAGAAGCCAATTCATATAAACACCAAACATGCATTACGTGTGTGTGTTGAACATGCATTAAGTGCTGCATTAAGTTCTTTTGATTAGTTAAAAGTCAGTTACAATCTGTTAAGCATGTAAAACACATGTTCTAAGCCTAAGAGTATATAAAGGCATAAAATCAAACATATGGTAAGCACAACAGAAATCAGCTTACCTTTTCTGCAAATCCTCTCGGGAATTCCAAATTACTCTGTTTCTTCTTCTCTCCCAAAACACAATCGATTATCCCTTCAAATACAATTGAATCAAAACCAAATCATAAACTGAAAAAACTCAGAATTACAACAAGGTTAACTTGGGGTCAATTTAACAGGAACTCCATAAGGCATGTAGTGTTTCCAAAGTTTATCATTAGAACTTCTACAACTTGTGTTTTACATGAAAGATTCAAACCAGAGTTACATGTGAAAAACAAAATGAAGAAGATGGAGTATAAATAATTTACCTGGATTCAAGTTGTGCTTCAAGTGCTGGTTTGCTGTAGCGGTGTTCCGGGGGTGAAAAATATCAAGAATAGAAGTAACAGAACAGAGAAGAATAAATGGTTTAAACATACGGAGGAGGCTGCAACATGTTGAGCTCCAGGTGATTCTGATTCAACCAGAGAAGGAAGCACTGATCATCACAAAGGCTTAAGACATTTGACAGCTTCGGGAAATCGGGAAATCAATGTCAAGGAAGTTGGGATGAGATTTACAGTAGCAAAGATTATTGTATTGTTCGACAGGAAGCAAGCCAGAAACTTTACCTACCAAAGATTATATTATAAGATATAACAACTTGCTTCACATCTGTAATTTAAAACTTCAACAAAAGAATCAGAAGCTAAGATAACGTGTTGACCATCCCCCTTGGAAAAGTTGAGCATTCAACCAGAAACCATGACCACTTGGAATTAGATATATATCATACAAATTAAAATAATGCATTAAATAATGTGCTTCATATGTATCGAAAAGAATCTTACAACCAACTGAGAAATAAAATAAAGTTTAGGTAAATCGGAAAACATTTTATGAATAAAAAAAGTAGCCCTAAGAGCATCTGCAGCGGCAGTGCTAAAACAGAAGGCAAAATTAAAATAATATTAATTTAGCATTTTGCAGCAACATTTTTCTCTCCAGCGCTGAAGGCATTTGGAAAGCTATTTTTAGCTTTCCCTACCCCGGTTGCTATTTATAGCAACTGGGAAAAAGAAGCCATAATTTAAAAATTATATTTTAAATGAGATTTGATGGTAAACATGCATGGTACGGAACAATTAAATGGGTTGTTGATGTTGGGTTTCTTTGTTGTGCTTTAATGGTTTGTTGTGGCTGGTTATATAGTTGTGTTATATTTTTAATGGGAACAAATATATTTTTTCAAATTGTTTTATTATATATTTAGCAAAAAAGAAAAATAACATTTTTTTATTAAATTCAATGGAGTTTGTCGTAACCCAATTTTTGGGTTACTTAAAATAAAAAATGACAAAAATAAAATAAAAAGGGTTTGGCGTTAGAAAAATCGCAGTGAAAATTTTGAATATTTTCTGAGCTGAATCATATCTCTTTTGTGCCTCCAAAAAAAAGAGAGAAAATACAAATTCGAGTTAAAAATTAAGTAAAAAATCATAATTATATTTTGAATAGGCCAATTTAATTTAATCATGGGTCAATTTAAAGTATAATTATATTTTGGAATTAATTTAGGATCCAATTGAAGGATTTAATTAAGTGCAAGGACTTAGTTATACTTTAAATTGGTCAAATCAAGGCTTAATTGATAAAAATCAAATTCTTGAATTTAATTCGTGCTCAATTGAGAAGATTGGAATTTTTGGAGACCCAATTGAATTTTTCCAAGCTAATTGTGCAAAATTAAGGGTCAAATTGAAGTTTAATGGTCAATTGAGGATCACATTGCATCAATCGGAAGTAAGGGACCAAAAATAAAAAAAAGGCACGCAAATTTAAGGCTAATGATGAAATTTTTGACGGGGATATAATTGCACAAATTACAAGTTTAAATCCAATTGATGGTGCAATTAGAACAATTATAAATTGAGGGACCAAATTGCAACTATGCCTCCCCCAAAGCTGCCACTCGCAATTCTTGCATGCTGCCTTTAATACACCGCCCACCGACCAGCCATCACGCCTACCGACTAGCCACCTGCACGCTGCCGACATCCCACTCGTGCCGCCGCTAACAGCCCTACCACGCCGTTGTTGCAGCCGGCCACACCGACGACAACCACAATGTTTCAACCACCGTGGCAAGCCAAGTTCCCCTATAAATAGCAGCCATGGGACGCCATGCATGAAGGGGTGGGATTAAAAAAAAAGAGCAGAATGAAGTGTTTCACTCAAAGACAGAGGAGAAAATATTTACGTAGAGAGGAGAGAGAATACAGACGAGTAAAAGAAAAGAAAGGGAAAGACGGAGGAAGAGAGCATTGAAGTAGAGAAAAGAAAAGGAGCACTCGAGAAACGGAGGGGAAGTTTTTAAACAAAACAGAGGAGATTGACCGTGGGAAAAATTGAAAAAATACTCGAAGAGAAGGTTTACTGGGGACGAACGAAACTTAGAATAAACACAAACACTCCTCGCGTAAAAACAAATACACAAACCGCAGCTCACCCCCCGTCTTCTTCCCCTGTTCCCAGTCCCAGACCCTATCTCCCTCTCTCTCTAAAAAACCAGCACGTCGGGCGTCTCTCTCTCTCTCTCTTTCCTCCGGCACCAACTCCAGCCAGCCTAGCCTCTCTCTCTCTTCACCAGCCGTGACCACCATCAGGTCCAGCTTCTTCTACGACTCCGGTGAGAGCACCAAAGCAGCAACAACAAGCTCGAACCAGACAACGGGACCGAGCAACTTCCAACGCCTCCCCCTGGCCACCACAGACCGCCATTTTCGACGCCACCATGACAGGGGAGAACCACTCTCTATCTCCACTACCCAACGGTAGTGGAAGGTGAGTCTCTTGTGGTGGTCGGCCGACCACCACTTTATCAGTACACGTGCATGAATTAATTCATGCACCATGTAATATATATATATATATATATATATATATATATATATATATATATATATATATTTGCTATGCAGCGTGGGTGAGTGGGTCGCTCTCGCCCGACCCCAAAGGTCTGGGTCCAGCTGAAGCTCTCATAGTTGGGCCCTTGGCTCAACTTGACTGGTCGGCCCACTTGGGTGGGCCAGACCAGCCCATATTTATTATTATTATTATTATTATTTTTTAAAAAAATACAAAAATATTAAAAAAAAATGTTGTTTTCGTGCATATGGCTGAATTCCAAGATTTTTCCATGTTTATTTTTTGTAAAAAAAAATATGTTGCATCTTTCTCATATTTTAAAACAAAAATTGGATATCGTAACCGGTTTATGATTATCCTTTGGAATTTGGCCAAAATATCAAAAAATAAAAAATATTTTTGTTTTAGCTATCTTGGTGTAAAATTACATTATAATGTACACTTGGAGATACTAAAAAAGATTTTCTTTTATTGTGATGTAAAATTACATTGTAGAGTACGCCCGCAATTTTTTTTTTTATGTAGTGTAAAATTCTTTTGGCTAGTCTTTCAAACTCCTAACGAGGTAGAGATTCTCTCACGAAGAGAGATCTATGTCGAAATTTAGAAAAGACAAAAAAAATTCAAAATTAGAAAAAACAATTAAACAACAATGCAGCTTACCTTAGGTAGGGTGCACTGGGGGTGATGCGTCTTCTCCTTGCACAACAAGTCCCCTTACCTAGACTCTCACAGACCAATAGGTTTCCTAATAACCTTAATATTAGGTAGCGACTCCTAATAATTATAGTCGTAATTTTTATGACTATAAAACAACCTCATTTTTACCGTGCGCCGTTGTCTCCCCAAATCACGGGGAATGGCATGGGCGCGAAGCGCGAAAAAATTGTCGTCGCGACAGAGTTCATGACTTAAGTCGTAGGTTTGACAAATTGAGACACAAAGCTCATGTAGATCTACTATATTGTCCTTTCTATTCCTTCTTAAAAAAAAAGGTGTCATGTTTAATGTTTTTTAAAGAATTTATTTTATTTTGAATTTATCTTCTTGATATGTTTTGTGTTTGCTTCTATAAGATTAATTTTCTCTAATTTATTTCTTACAAGATTATTATGATTTCATGACTTATGTTGTACAGAGCATGAACAATAATTATTATTATATTTTATCATATATAAGTATTAATTTTTTTATTTATAGTTATATTTTTTTTTCTCAATGTTAAATAGCAACTGAACGTTTATTCTATTGTATTAGAAAAAAAAAATATATGTCCTATGTTAAATAGATTCATTGATATTTTTTTGCATTTATTAGCATATATGATTCTAGATTTAAGCAAATGCATATGTTTTAAGATTTATTATTACAGTTGTTTTTCTAAGAAAAAATATGTTAATATATATAAATATATATATATATATATATATAATTCTAAAAAAAATATCTAACCCGAAATAAAAACAAATAAGTAGAAACTGATTTTTGACTTCCAATCTAGCTTTCGGCATTATATGGCTTGACCCCAAATGCCTAGAACCTGGTCCAAAATGCCTACAAGCTAGAGCAGAAAAGGTTTCAACCCCATCGTGCCTCTTCCTCGTTATAAATATAAAATAAAATTTGAGCAAGGGTGGTCAAGTCTCAAATGGTCAAAACATTATTGAAGTAAGTATCATTTCTCAAGCTATCTAAAAATTCATTACCTATAATCTGAAGAGGTCAACTCATATAGCCCTCGTTGCCCTAATTTATGGGTTTGATAAAAAAAAAGTCATTTTTTTAATTAAATTTGTCTTTTTATAATTTGTTTTCACCAATAACTAAAATAGAAGGGAAGAAAGCATTATAGCTTTTCTCATGAAATACTGGATTGCTACAGTGTTTTCTCCATATTTATTAAAGTCGGGTAAATGGGTTTGGATTAAGAATAACAATTTTATTAGATCTATCAGTGTTACCAATTCAGTTGTATTAGATTTTTCTCTATTTGATTACTTTCTTAATCCCTTTTTGGTATTTTCAATATTTGATTACTATTTTAGAAATAACAATAAAGAGTGGTCTCATGAGTCATGATCATCATTCCCTTAGTTTCTTTTCCCCTGCTTTGTCTTGTTAAAACTTTAAAAAACAAAATAAAAAATTGGTGGTGGGTAATTTGGAAACGAATCCAAGGTTTTTCTTCTCCAAACAATTACTAATGAAATATTTCTCCAAAATATTTCTGCAACCCAATAATTCAAATATTTTCCAAGTCAATCATAGCTAAGGCACCATATTTGTGTGTTCCCTGCCCGTATGTCATTACACCTTTCCTTCCTCGCATCCTCTTGATTCTCTTCCTTGACCAGAAACTCTCCTCCCCATTCATTTCTATACAAGCTTTCTGACCTACCAATGAAATTTCTTGCTTCTGAAACAGTGGTGTCTGTCCTCCAATGGTTTGAGAGGAAAAAGTAATATAAATCATATAATTGACATAGTATCAGAGTTTTATTAACTCAACGATTATGATGATTACAAGTTTAAATATCATCATCTTTATTCTATTTAAAATAAAATAAACAAAATAGCAGATGGCTTGAAGAATTCAGTGGCAGCACAATAAAAACACGAGGCCAGAATTTTCGAAGAAATCCTCGTAGAAAGTAGAAAATATCATCCCAAGCCTCCAACAAAGTCTTTCCCAGTAATTTTTCCTCATCCGGCCTCCTTTAATGCATCTTTTTTACTTGTCTTTTTCATTGTGTTTTCCTCTACCCGACTAATTAGTTGACTCGTTCTTAGCAATCGGTCGGGTAATTTTTTTAATATAAAGTCTTTTTATATGCATTTATTTAATAGAAAATGTAAACATAACATATATAAACAAATTTTACATGATTTTAAATAAAATAAATAAGCAATCAAATCAGGGCGCTCCATTAAAAATATAAAAAAGAAGGCTATACCCGCATGCCTGGCCATCCTTTTATTTATTTTTTTAATGGGAAGACAACTCATTCTGGACTGGTTTTACTTTTCAACCTCAAGTGACCAGAAAAATAGACTCTCTTGGCCTAAAATAATCATTTTTACCTCTTTATCCATCTAAAAATACCTTAAGAAACACATTATAAATCTTAATAAACACATATTTAACCTTAAATAACCTTTAATGGAAACTATTATCTAAAGGGAACTTCTTCCTCAAATGAAATCCATTGATATTAAAAATGATTTTTTTTTTTTTTTTGTTATCAGAATGTGGACAATCAATATATTTCTCTCTCCTCCCTTATTTTCCAATGATTCTCTCTATCCTCAATCAAAACCTAGGGACATAAGGTGAAAAAAAAATGAAGTTTTGGATTGAAATGTAAAGGTTCAAAACTAAAAGGATAAAAAATTAAAACAAAAAACTTTGGATACCAAAATTTTTGAGACATGCCTCATGTATAGTTAAAAAAAAAATAAGACGAAAAGGTGGTTGCATTGTTTTTCTAGTGTCCAGTTTGATCTTGAAAATAAAATTTGTTTTTAGCAATGAAATTGAAGTCGATTATGTTAAAATCATTATTATAACACTGAAAAGTTTTTTCAACACCACGGTAACTTCATAGGAAAGCAATGGAAACAAATTATTAGCTACAAAACTCAACAAATGAAATAAAATTAATTTGACCAATTTAAAATATAATTAAGTCATTGTATTTAATTAAAATTTTGAATTAAACTCTAAGTGCCTGTTTGGTATTGTTGTGGCGCCGGAGATTTGAGAAAAGTTATAGTGTGAGTGTTTGGTAAATGACAATAAACAGTAAAACTGCTTTTTTCCCACCCGAAAAATTAGGTGGACCGGCGTTCCGAGAAAAGCAATAAAATTCTGCTTTTCTTGCGCCCGCTGCAGAAAGGAGATAGGGTGAATATATATATATATATATATATATATTAGGGGCGGAAATTTGGGGGAAATGTCGAAAATTTGAGTCATTAGATAGTCATTAAATAACAATATATATATATATATATATATATAATATATGTTTATTAATATAAAAAATATATTCTTAATATTAAAATAATCTAAAATTAATTAAAATATAAATAATATTTATATAATATATGTTTATTAATATAAAAAATATTTTTTTTAATATTAAAATAATCTAAAAATTAATTAAAATATAAATAATGCTTACAATATATGTTTATTAATATAAAGTATATATTTTTAATATTAAAATAATCTAAAAATTAATTAACATATGAATAATGCTTACATAATATATGTTTATTAATATAAAAAATATTTTTTTAATACTAAAATAATATAAAAATTAATTAAAATATAAATAATGTTTAACCTCAAACTCAACCACAGTTTTAACGAAACACTTCACAACTTATTTTGAACCACAGCAAAAGTGCTTTTCTTGAAACTACTTTTTTCAAACCTCAACCACAAAAGCAAAAGCAATACCAAACAGGCCCTAAATCAATTCCCAAACATAATCATACTTTTATATTGGCCCATGATTAAATGAAATTGGCCTACAAAAAATATAATTATGCCTTTTGACTTAATGTTTGCGCAGATTTATCCAAAAATAAATTATTTTAGCTTTGAATATGCATTTTACATCATTTTTGGCATAAAAAAGGTACAATCAGACTCTCGAAAGCATCCAAAAATTCCACCTTGATTTTTCTACCAACACCAACCACTTTTATTTTAGTTTTGTTATTTTTATTTGATTTTGGATAGATTTTGGGGAATAACCCATAAATAGATTATGACATATATTATGACAATGTCATCACCAATCTTGCAAGACCTTTATATTCTCCAATTGCTCTGAAATTTCAATCTAATATATATTATTATATCAAGAGACTCCAACAAATGCATCCCAATCTAACAGTTAGATTCAAAATATGATTGATTTTGTAAAACTATATATAATTTTTTTTAAAATATGGTCGAGACGAATGACTGGAACGAAACTGAAGTGTTATGCGTAGAATTTCCAAAATAGACTAAGATTCTAAGCAAGATAAAATTTGTTTCAGTTTGTTTAGTTTTTTAAACTGCAATGAGATATATTGATCATTTTGCATGTAACAGAACATAATTGATAGTCTTGATATTCTATATAGTTTAATGTTTTTCTCTTTAGTAAATTTACAAAATGATAAAGAGTAATTAAAAAATCAAGTGACTAAGAGTGTGTAATTACTATTGTTATATTAAGAATGCTAATTTCATTATAATTGTTAGGCACATGGTCTGCCCAATTCAATTTTATTGAATTGATCACATTAGAGGATATAAAATCCAATTTACCCTGAACATCCAACAAAAATCTTACACAATTTTCTAAGTCATAGTTGTCCTAATTTATTGCCCTAGAAAAATATATCTAGCTCCAACTCTATCCACAGTAGTCCTAGAATCTAATTTTAAAAATATATTAATAATATTATAATTCAAATCATAAGCATGAGATTCCAAATCACTCCATTCACTCCGATCTTTAGCATCTCTCTCAAATATTTATCCTTGGCACTTGAGAATTGCTTCTGGATTCGAGTTGCCACTACCAAAAACAAATTTCTCTTCTGAAATAATTGATTACTTTGTTAATCCTTAAATTAGTTTTCTAGCTGTTTTTCATAAAAATTTTAAGAGTAAAAATATTTTAAAAATAGTTTTTGTGTTAGAAGTTTTACTCTATTCGACTTTTAATTAAAATGATATCTATATAGTTAAATGTTTTTCTCTTTAGTAAATTTACAAAATGATAAAGAGTAATTATAAAATCAAGTGAGTGAGAGTGTGCAATTATTATTGTTAGATTACGAAAGGTAATTTCATGATACCAAGTGATGGGAATGATGACACTTCTCTACATCCTATTCCGAGAACTCCCACCATCCCATAAAAAGCAGTCCTTTTTCTTTGAAGAATTTGCTCAATTAGTCCTTATATTCTAGATATGGTCTTCAACATTTTTTTACAAGTTGTCCTTGAAACATTCTCTAATCTATCCTCTTAATAAATATTTTTTATTTAAGCTGATACTAATATCATTACTTACAAAAAGCTCAAATCCTACCTAGTTAATTAAATATTTTTTATTAATTTTGACATAATTAGTAAAATAATCCCATGTCCCAGTCGATTTTATTTATTTTATTATTCATTAAATTTTTCTAAACATCTTTTTAATTATTTTATATATATAAAAAAAACTCCACGATGAATCATCCCAAGATATTAGTATGAATAATAATTATCTGCAGGGTCCCGATATGAAACATTTTGATGTAAATGCACAGGAAGTCAACATTTTAAAGATACAAGGAATGATACTAAAAGTCAACTCCACGATGAATCATCCCAAGATAAGAGGCTGTAAATCATTCTTTAAATTATGATGAAGAGCTCATCATTTTCTTTCAAGGTCAGAAACCTACTCCCTCTGGGTTTACATTTCAAAAATTATAATTTTTTATATTTTAAAATTATTTTAAAAATGATTTTTTAATAAAAAATATATAATATTTTGATATATTTCTAAATAAAAAAAAACATTTTAAAAATTAAGCTCAATTATATTTCTAAACAAATCCTTTGTGCTGTTGTTTTAAGGTCATTTTGCAAACACAAATCATATTTGACTTTAATTGTGAAACTATTTTTTAGTCCTCATATTAAAAATCAATTGTTGGGCATAATTGCCTTTTCAATTTTGAATGGCAATGAAACTATTTTTTCATCCTCAAATTAAAAATCAATGATTTTTAAAATATAAAAATTTATTATTCTTGAAAGCAAAGAAATTTAAAAGTAGAATCTAGAGCTTTTTTGTTTTTTAAAAAATCTTTTCACATTTTTAGCACAATAAAATGACTCGGTTGTCTTTTAAAACAAGAATTTTAAACTAGAGGCCTTTATCTCCTTTTAAATTTAGTAATTTGGTCTTTTAATAGATATAATATATTATTAAAAACAAATGGTTGACGCGTGCACCACAAACGCCAATAATAAGAGATGTTTTCGGCCTTCTAGTTGTTTTTTTCCAGATAGTGCAGTGTATGACGTTGAGATGAATTATCGCATCTTTATCTCTTATTCCTTCTTCTCTCTTTCCTCCCCTGAAAAAACTCTTGAAATTGTATTGAATTGTTTTGTGCAACTTAGGTTGATCCATCCATCCGGCCTATAAATCAGCCTTCCACATGAATCATCAGTATTTATTTTTTTAATAACGGAAAATAAATTCAAATCCTAAAGTTATTGAAAAAAGAGGATAAAATATCAACGGTTAGATCTTTGATTTCATAACTCAATAGATACCTAAATGTTGACGTATATTCTAAAGAGACGCGTTCAGAGAAAATATTATTAGGTTAAAAAAATATTCACCAGCTATGAAATTGCAGCAATCGGAGAGAGATTTTAGCTGATCAATACTGCTTCCAGCTGCGTTAAATTTATATATAGACTAATTTTTTAGAGTTTTATAATCGGTTTTTCTATCGATTCGATTCTTTCGGTTATTTTTTATTTTATTTTCTTAGTTTAATCAGTTGACCAGAGCATGCATATAGTTAACAAGAAGCAAAGAAGAGTGAGTTACTGGCAAAATCATGACAACGTTAAATCCAAAGGAACAATTATTTTCTTTGGAAATCTTAATTACTACTGTAATTTTGCTGTCCTGCAACAATTAATATTTCTGAAAAGATGAAACGAAAAAGAGACTGCAACCAGTAGAAACAATCTCAAATTAAGGTTACCTTACCTCTTTTTGGTGTTTATTGTTAGAGAATAATATAAATTATATTCTGAGGTCTCACCTAATAGCTTAAGTTTTTAGATGAGATGGTTTCTTGATATGATATCAAAACCTTGTTGACCCTACGGTCACGAGTTTAAATCTCATCATCTTCATTTTATTTGATAAAAATCAAGCACAAGTTAGTATGGGTCTGTGCAAATTTTAAGTCCAAATGATTTTCATTTGAGGGAATGTACTAGAGAATAATATAAATCATATTTTAAAATCTTATCTAACAGCTTAAATTTATAAATAAAATAATTTATTTACATTTATGAGGTGGTCGGATTCCAGCTACTTGGTCACTTCAATGATCACATAAAGGAAAGGGAGCAAGGAAATTATGAGGTGGATGGATTCCAACTACTTGTGACTTTAATGATCATATAACGACAGCTCTTGCTTGTTGTGGGGCAGCATCGCATTCAAATGGCATGATTTTTCACACGGCAAAATATTCAGACAATTTCCGAGAAACAACAGCTGCCTTTATCTCTTGTTTGGTATTCGTTTGTGGGTCTCGTTCGATACCCTCAAAATCTAAAGGTGTAGTTTTCAACGATCAATTATAGTATCAGAACTTTGTTAACTTAATGATTAAGAGTTTGAATCTTAACAATTTTATTTTATTTGATAAAAATCAAGTACAAGATAATATAGATTTATGTAAGTTTCAAGTCCAAAAAGTTTTAACTTGAGAGAACGTGTTAAAAGAATAATATAAATTATATCTTGGAGTGTTACCTAACAACTTAAACTTTTAGATGGGATGATTATTTGACAAGAAAAATATAAATATAAGTTATTCCAACTTTCTATGTAGTTCTTTACTAAAAACTAAATTTAAATACCGATTTAGGATAGCAATTATTACCTTTCCTTTTTTTTAATCTCTTCATGTAAGTATATAAACTATTTTAACATTTGCAATTCAACCCAGAATTGATAATGGAAGAAACACCAACAACTCTTCGCCTCTCATTGAAGACCAGGCTCCTCCTGGCCGCCCACTCCTTTGGGACACGCGCAGCCATCCGTTCCGACCACACCCTAAACCGCAGCGTATTGAACATCTTCGACCCCAAGGCCGCTGCTTCCGCAAAACCAATCAATGGGGTCTCCTCTTTCGACATCAGTATTGAACCTGCCCGCAACCTGTGGTTCCGCCTCTACGCCCCCACATCCACCGCCACTACCGATGCTCTGCCTGTGATCATATTCTTTCATGGCGGGGGCTTCGCGTTCATGGCGGCTAACTCAAGATCTTTTGACGTACTCTGCCGGCAACTTGCACGTGAAACTAATGCTGCTGTTATCTCGGTTAACTACCGGCTTGCTCCTGAGTACAAGTACCCATGCCAGTACGAGGATGGCTTTGATACATTGAAATATATTGATGACATGAGCTCTGAGAGTTTTCCAGCAAGTTTGGATCTTGGAAGGTGTTTTATAGCCGGTGATAGTGCAGGGGGGTAACTTGGCTCATCATGTCGCCCTCAAAGCTTGTGAGCACACATTTTCTAACATAAAAAATTAAGGGACTCATAGCCATGCAGCCATTTTTTGGAGGGGAAGAAAGGACAGAATCAGAAATCAAGCTTGTTGGGGTTCCTTTAATATCAGTGGAACGATCAGACTGGATGTGGAAGGCGTTTCTTCCGGCGGGATCGGACCGAAACCACTCGGTGGTTAATGTTTTCGGACCAAATGCGGTGGATATTTCAGGTGTGAAGTTCCCAGCTACGTTACTTTTTGTCGGAGGATTTGACCCCCTGCAAGATTGGCAGAAGAGGTACCATGAGGGGCTGAAGAAAGCTGGGAAAGAAGTGCATTTGGTAGAGTATCCAAATGCTTTTCATGGGTTTTATTGCTTTCCTGAATCGCCTGAATCTTCTTTGATAATCGGTGAGGTAAAGAATTTTGTGCAGAAGCAATCATCTCTTGCATAGGGTGAGGTGACAACGATATCCATTTCATTATTACATCTTAATTTATGCAAATTCAATAATTAAATCGTATTTGAATTATACGATTATTGTAATTATTTTATTTACTATTGAAGATAGATTATATGTGTATTGAATTGTTCAAGTATTTGATGTAGTAGATTCGTGTATTGTTACTGTCCACAATAAATTTTATTTATGTCTATATATCTTCATCCAAACATATTTATATTTCGATTGTCTCTATCTCTTCTATTGATAGCAACCACAAACTATCAAGATGCACACATTTGAACAGATGAAGGAGGCACACATGATCATAGATTCCAAATGCGAGGGTTATCATGTTCATAGTTAAAGCAGAAAAACTCAGAATATAACTGAAGTTGTTTTTTAAAGTGTTTTTTTATTTAGAAATGTATTAAAATAATATTTTTTTAAAAAAAATTATTTTTAATATCAGCATATGAAAATGATCTAAAAACACCAAAAAAATTAATTTGAAATAAAAAAAACATTTTTTAAAAAAACATTTTTGAAACACAGTGTCAAACATGTTTTTAAATAATTTTCAAAACTTAATGTTCCACGTGATTAATTTATCCAAATTCGAAGGGGTCATTAATGGATTTACCTAAAATTGTCTTAACTAAAACATATCTTGCAAGAGGAAAAGTCCAGAGCTCACTTATCAGTTGCTGGACTTGTGCAGCAAGCCTAAAAAACCAACCACAAATCCCATCCCACCTGCACTCCCAGTCCAGCGTTTCTCTGGGATTTCACTGATCTCGACCACCTACAGTTTGTATCATGTTTTTCCCAATAATAGTGTAATAGTCAAAGTGGCGATGAGAATCGAAGTTGAGCATAGCGATCAGCTAGCAAGCTAGATCAAGATTATCAGTTCTAATTTGGTTGGTGCTTTGTTTTTTCAATTAAAACAGAATATTTTGGTTTCAAAGCATTTCGGCATTCCGTTTCGAGATTGTACTATTTATATATATATTCAAAAAAAAATTCAAATCCAAAAATAAAATTATTTAAAATTGTGCAATTTAAATTAACATAAGTAAAAAAAATAAGAGTTGCAATATAACTCCACCGACTTGATGAGTTCAAAGATAACATAAAAAAATAATCAAAATATAGTTTAATTAAAAAAATTCAAGTTTACATCTTAAAAAAAATTAAAACAATGATATATTGAATTAACTCGGGTCAACTTAGGTTAACCTTTCAAATGTGTGACCTTTGTTATAAGACCGTTATAACCTTAAATAAAGCAAATCAAATCAAATTATAAAATTCAATCGTAATAAACTCGTTGTTGAATAATAAAATTAAGAAAAATTTAGTCTAATTTAACGGTCGGATTAAGAGATATGATTGATATTATATTTTCTGATTGCTCTAAAATTTTAACATAAAATATAAATATGTCAAGAGACTCCTCGTAAAATTTCATCTCAATCTAACGGTCGGATTAAGAGATATGATTGATATTGTAAAAGTATTCATTATTTAAAAAAAAAACATTATTTGGCCGGAACGGAACCGGCATAACAAAACCAGAACATTTCTGGTGGAATTTGAGCGGAATTTTCAAAACAGACCAAAATTTTAAACGAGGTAAAAATTGTGTTGTTGTATCTCTTTTTTTTACTAGTACAAAACGTTTTGGCCAAACAAGATCAACAACACTGAGCTAGATTGGTGCTTTGACCTTGAGAATTAGCGAACACGAGTAATAAGAAGATTTCCAAGAAGAAACAATGCATCCAAGACAATGATGCATTTAAGGACTTCAATAATGAAATCAACCATTTAAGGGCCATAATATTCATATCCAAATACTTGAATTATATTTGTACAGAGTTGGTTTGATAACATGAACAAATTTCTTTGAACAAGAAAAGCTATTTTAAATGTTAGAGAAGTACTCCATCTAAGAAAAACTTGTTTGTTTTTTATTCTAAAAGAGTTTCTTAAATTGACATTTTTTTTCTTCAAATTAATATTTTTTTATGTTTTCATATCATTTATTGTATCAAATTTAATATAAAAAATTAAAAAAAAAATGATGCATTTCAAATGAAAAGCACTCTAAAAAGAAATCGTTATCACAATATCAAATAGATTCTGAGATATGTTTATTTTAGTGGTTCAACTTACTTTTCAAAGTACATTTTTATTTAAAAAATAATAATTTATCTATGAAGAATGGGTAAATATTACCATTTTTGTACCAAACTCTAAGCCAACCTAGCATGGGAATGGAGAGACCCGGTATTGTAGAACTCTAACATAGTTTTATAAAGATTCTAGATTTAATGGTCAAGAATGAATGGGTCACTGAGAATACACTAGAGATTTGTTTTTTACACATCTAGTATCCTTAGAAATATTTGACGAGATAATTATAATCATACCTTGAAATACCACCAAACAAGATTTTAAGTTGTTAGGTATTTTGTTTTTTATGTTAATTTAAGGTTGATTATGATCTCATTTGGTATTCTTTGAAGACATAGTTAGAATTGTCTTGTCAAGATCGTTTAAAATATATTGGGTATCTTGAAAACAAGGTGTCAATGTGCTCCTAATTACCCTGTTCTTTCATTATTTATTGCATTTTTTTCAATTCTATTTCCTATTATTTTATTGATTGATAATTTTGCTACATTATTTTTTAAGGTTTGTTTTTTATGGTGTTAGTCTTAGGGTCATGGAATTTGAAGATTAATACATGTTGACTTTGCTAATTTCTTAAAGTACTTTTTTTGAATTGATTTTTTTCCAATTTTATTATTTCATATTTGATTTAATATAAATTGGTTTTCGTGTTCTTTCTTTCTTTCTCTTGGGGTTGGTGGTTGATGTCGCACCCTCCGCGAGAGCATGGTGTCACAGCGACCCTCCTTGGGAGAGGGGATTCATGTCGGGTTTTTTTTTGTTTTGTGAAAAAAAAAGTCATCACCTAGTACTATGGTTACTAGGAAACCTAATTGGTATTTTAGAGATTTTAAGGCAAGGGACTGCTTACGTAAAGGGAAGATTTTATCACCCCTAGTATGCCCTACATAAGGTAAATAGTTTAATGTTTTGGTTGGCCTTATGATTGCTATGGTGTTAGTGTTAACGTATGGACCATCCAGTGATCAAACTTTGAAGAAGCTGAATGGCAAATATAAAGTTTATTTGTTTTATTGATAATGATTATTTTTTTAACAATATTTTTAATGATTATTTGTCCCACAACCAACATCATGGATTCTATTAGTTTTAGTAATTTGTTTTACAAAATGTTATTTAATTATATGATTAAAATATATGCTCGTAAAATTGAGTGCTAACCATAAAAAATATATTTATTTGAGACTGTGATAACCATATAGAAAGTAAACAAATATAAAATCATGTAATTTATTTTCTAACTAATCCATTATTAAAAGACTAAATCAAGAAAAAATTATTTAAAAAAAAAACAAAAGAAAAATATTTGATGAGTGGGTAAACTCATCAAACCTATGAATAAGGTAACCCAAACTAGCTTGTAAAACTCATGAACTAGGTTATGCACTCCATTGGGATGATATTTTTTTTCTAAAAAATGTTTTTTAATTAACTATATGATAACAAAAATAGATGATTATAAAATTGAACACTGGCCCGGTAATGATATTTTTAAAAAAAATATGATAAACTTATAAAAAAGCAAAAAGCGAAACCAATTATTACATTGAATTTGTAATTAACCTAATACCAATGGATAAAATAAAAAAGTTAAACTCATCAAACCCGCAAACGAGATCAATCAACAAACTTGTGAACAAGTCCATGAATTTTATAAAGTTTAATAACAAGATTGTTTTAAGAACTATTTTTTTGAACTATATGATAAACACTAAAAGAGTCAAGTTCATTTAAAAAAAAAACAATTTCACCAAATTTGTAAATCGGGATAACTTGAGTTACCCTATAAACTCATAAACCATGTTAACCCTATAAAAAGATAAAATAAAATAAATAAATTATAAAATTCAATTATAAACCAGGCCAAATATGAAATATACAAAAAAATAACAAAAATTCAATATAAAAGGGAATAAAAAGAAGAGATTACTATTGTAATTCACGATAAAATAGTTGTGGATGACAATGTCTTTTAATAATTATGATAATAAAAATAATAAAAATACCTATCAAATTGGTGAGGAGGTTTTGAATGATTCAAGGTCAAATTCTAAATAAGTTGAAAGATGAAATAGATAAAAACTATTTTTTTTTAAAAAAACACTGTGGATTATATTGCAATACATGGATTTAAGCTCCATTTAGATCTCAATATTCAAAATATTTTTTATTTATAATATTAGTACATGAAAATTATTAAAAGATTTACTAATTTTCAATGCATATTAAAATAAAGCAAAGTGACTAAAAGAAAAAAATACTCAAATTCTACGAGCAGCAAAGCGTTTAGAATCCCTTGCACATATTTGATATTTTTATTTTATTGAATAACTCAATTCGAAGCTCAGTTCCCGAAATGAAGGTATAAATAATTAAATCAACATTAAACCAAATTTTAACTCTTTTAAAAAATTATCCACCACTTTCAAATATGTAAATCATTATCCGTCTTACAAAAATCTAACGATAACAGTATACTCAAGGAGAAAAGAAATAATTAAATCAATATAGATAAATAAATAATTAAACCAGATTTTATTTTTAATTTTAATTTTAATAGCAGTTCTGTTCTTTCTATCCCAAGAAATAAAGAATGCTAGTTTCATTCAACAAGATTCTAAAGCCCATATTTAGATAATTTTATAAAGTCTTTGCAGTAACAAGGGCAGTGTATTTCCCATTACAGAACTGCTCTGGGAAGCTCCTCATCTTCATTAGAACATCTCCTCCCATATTTTCATTCTCAATGTTTTGCGAGCTGAGGCAGGGCAGAGCACATGTACTTCCTCTTCTCCTCCTTGTATGATTTTTATGTATAGAAAATAGTTTTTGAACCACAAAACTGGCAGCGCAGTGGCTGTGGTCCTCGTTTCAATTAAAAATTATCTCACAACTATTGGTCATTATGCATACACATATGAGGTTTGATACTGAATATCATAGCGAAACTCATGAAGCTGATACGATCAGTATATAATAGTTTATTCTACTACGAACATAAAAAAAAAAAAAAAAAAAAAAAGGCTGTAATAAACCATTCTAAAAATAATCATACAAGGACCTGATTGAAAATAGTTATTATATAAGGATTAGGATTCATTTTTCAAGAAACTACAGGACCAAAAAAGTTCTTTAATATTGATTGAACTTGCTGTGCTTTTATGTCCTTTGCTACCAACATGTAGAGTCATGAGGGCTGCATCTTTAACTTCTTCCATCACCCCAGGACAAATGTCAACACCATGTCCTTTCTCTCCTGATAAATGCCATTTGATCCTTGAAAGGGAAGTTTTAGTGGCCCATCTACGTGGACGAAACATACAAGTCATGCTACCATCATCCTTTTCTTTAACAAAATTCCAAAATAGGGGTCAAAAGTTAATGAAATATATATAAAAAAAAACAGAAATTGTTATTTATGTTAATTGTAAGCACACAATATCAATAAAAGCTTACAGCGGGACGAAGGACTTCCTTTGAGTTAGGATGCTCCCACTCCACCACTGTCTCCCACCATTCTTTTGGATAGGCAGTGATATGTTCAAGAGAAGGGGGAAGAGATGGCTGCCCATTTTCAAAAGACAAATTGCCATCCTCTTGAGCTTCTCACAGTTTGTTACGCCAATTACTTGGAGAGAATCACAAATCAGTTTTCCACTGCAAATACTTTTCAGTTTGGGTAATCCAATCAAGTACAATGATCTTAACTTTCGGAGTTTGAATTCGCTGCTTTTTTCATCCATAACCCCTTCTTCATCTGATTTGGTTCCTCTTATTATCTCCTTCATTTTCCCACAACCAACAACAAGTATCTCTTCTAGGTATACGAGACAACTCCAAGAAGATGGAACCAAGATTTCCATGCTACAACATTTAAATACTTTAATTTCTTCTAGAGAATCACAAATCAGTTTTGCACTGCAAATGCTTTTCAGTTTTGGTAATCCCCTTAATACCACATATCTTAACTTTGGGAGTTTGAATTCGCTGCTTTCTTCATCTGACCTGGTTCCTCCTATTATCTCCACCATTTTCTCACAACAAGAAACTTCAATTCTTTCCAGGTTTATGAGGTTTGGCAACAAGACAAGAGGGAACACATTCTTCATATTTCTACATCCAAAGCAATAAAATTCACGTAGACTCAAAAATATAGAGTAGAGCAGAACCAAGAAGATGAAACCAAGCTCTCCATGCTATAGCAACCATTGATGCAGATGATCTCCAGTTCAGTTGCACTATTTAATGACAAAACATCACATAAACTTCTTGCATCGAAGCATTGACAAACCAGTCCCTAAAAGTCATTGAAGAACTTGACCTGAAAATCTATATCTGCGTTGATATCCAAATTACGCAACCAAACTGTTTTACTTGGTAAATAATCAAAATCTTTCCAATAATTTCCATTCGTTGTTCCTACTGAAATTCTGTATGTGCTTATTGATCGGATCCCATTCTGATATCTGAGGTACTCCATAAAGTCAGAGAGACCTTCGAAATTGCATTCCAAAGTTTCCAAATTTCTCAAGGATCCTACTTCCTTTCCTTTAACTGTTATCGGAGCAAGTCTACAATCAATACACTCTTCTAGTACAAAGACTTACAGGTGAGAGAGTTTTGGTAATATTCCACTCGGAAACTCCTTTTCACCACATCCATTCATTCTAAGATCGTCAGCTTCGTGAGGCATTCCATTCCTTGTGGCATCTTTTCAAGCCTAGTCTTAGAGAGATCCAACCTCTTCAGTTCTGTAAGCTTTTTTAATGATGGAACATCTCTTAACATCCAACAACCAGTGAGCAATAATGCAGTGAGACTCACCAAATCAGAGACAGATTCTGGTAAATTTTTGATACGTATGTGAGATAGATTGAGGACCCTGAGCCCATGTAATTGCTTGAAAATGCAACTGATGATTTTGAAGAAGCAATAGCGTTGACAGATTTGGACACATTGGTGAATGGCTAGGAGGAATTTCTTCAAATATGTTTTGCATTAGTGAAACTATCTTTAGATTCTCCGTCCACTCCTCTGCATTTGGCAGTTCTTCTAATAGATCACCAGATTTAACAATGAGTTGAGAGTTCTCTTGCAGTATTTGGATGGCCATGTCCCTAATCAAGTCATGCATCTTTACAAATTCACAACCTCGTGTGGCCGTCATCAGATACTTGATATCAGGACTTTCTAATAGGCAAACATATTGAAGTCTATTAAGCATATTGTCATAGCTTCTATTCAACAGTGGCATATTTATCAACATGATGTTAAAAATGCCTTCTTGAATTGAGATCTTCAAGAAGACGTTTATATGCCCCCCCCCCCCCCCTGGTATTTCAATTTAAGTATGCAACTGACCTATGGAAGGAGAAGCAGACATAGCTTGTAGATGCAAGGAGAGAAACTTCTGAAATTGCCCAGCCAAAGTATTAGGATCGGTAATTGAGTCTGAGGAAGCTACTACTACAGTGTTGTGATGTGGTGGTTTATAACCCTGAGATGGTCTATGAGCATTAGATTGTGACTGACTACCAGGCTTCCAAGCTTCATTCTGATGTCTCAACTTAGGACACTAAGCTTTCCAATGACCTTTCTGCTTATAGAAACTACACTCATTGAAGTCAACCCTTGTGTAAGACTTGTTCTGATGATTAGAAAATGGCTTAGAAGGTACTGCTAGTACAGAAGGATTAAAAGCAGAAAGAATTCCCTTTTCAGAATAAGACTAAAGACGTATTTCTTCAGCCAATAACTCACTGACAATAGAGTCAACACAAGGCAGTGAAGAACGATGCAGAATTGAACCTCTAAGTCCTTCGAAATCACTACGGAGTGCTGTTAAAAATTGTACCAATCATTGCTGCTCTGTACGCTCAATATAGGCATCATATGCCTTTAACTCTGCCGATTCTGTAAGAGTCAACTGATCTCAAAGACCTGTCATAGCATAAGAAAACTCTTAAATACTCATATTCTTTTGATGAAGAGCTCGTATGTCATTCTCTAATTGATATTGTTTTGTAAAATTTGGCTGTGTGAATAACCTTTGCTGATGATCCCAAACCTCTTTTGTTGTCTCATATTTTGCCAATTGTGTACCTATCAAATGCTCAACATAATTGTTGATCCAAGTGATGATCTTTGCATTATTTGCTTCCCATGTATCTATCAATTCAGCATACTTCTCCTCACTATTCTTAGGTACCATATAAGTTCCATTAACATACCCCCACATGTTCTTACCCTTAAGAAAATATCTCATCACATAACTCTAATACGAATAGTTTTTCCCATCCAACCTCACACTTACAGACTGAAGCGAATCATCTCTTTTAGAAGCCATAATAAACAATCACAGAACTAGAATGCAAAGCAGCGGAAAACAAAATACCAAATTTTGCAGAAGCGGAATACAAAATACCAATACCAAATAATTGCAAAAACTGAATGCAAATATCAAATTGCAGAAGCTAAAGGGAATACGAAATACCAAATTTTGCAGAGGCGAAAGACATAATATCACTCAAAAAAAAAATTAAGACTGAAATAAAACATCGTTCCATAAAACTTGCTCTAATACAATGTTGAAATAATTAAGGGCAAAAACATAAAAGAGAGGCTACAATTATGAGTCATTAGCTTAACCTAGTTACAAATAAACTATATATAGGTTAAGCATAAAGTACTATTCTACCTTTAATGAATAAGTCTAAATAAGTCAACATAATTATTATTTCACATAAGAAACAAGAGAACAATAACTTGACAAGAGATCGAGTCCAATTTAGAAGCGTGTTTGGTATTGCAATTGTTGTTGTGGTTGATGTTAAATTTTTTTTATGAAAAAAGCTTTTAGCTACGATTCATAATTGAAATTGAAGTGTTTAGTTAAAGTTGTAGTTGAGTTTCAGGTTTAATGAAAACTAGTTTCGTGTGTTTAGTAAACATGTTTTTTATATTACTGTCAACATGTGAAATTACTTTAAGGAACACACATACATATTTTGTTAAATATTATAAATTTAATAATCATAATAATAAAATATAATTAATAATTCAAGTAAATTAGACCCTTGTTTTTATTCTCCTATAAAACTACTTGCAATTCCATCACGAACTAAATCTATACGTGAAGGCTTTTGCGATCCATTACTATTTGATATAGGAACAACATCTGAAAAAAATATCATAAGGAACAACATCTGAAAAAAATATCATAAGGAACAACATCTGCGATCCATACTTGATCTTGTTCATCTATGTATGTGTTCGGGCAAAAAGCAACGAAAAGATGCTTTTCAAAAACTGCAGTTAAACCGTAGTTTTTGGTAGGAACAGTACAATTAGTTTTGATCTAAAAATTTGTCACACGATTTGGCTCTACGGTGAGTCTCAACCACATAGCCAAACATATATTAGGTGTCCTTTTGGATTTTAGGTAAGTAAAAGCAATAACCATCCTAATGACTCACCTAATTTTATTGTAGAAATTAAGTTTTTGATCAATATATGAACTATGCAAACTAAAAAAATTTCATAGATAAAGAAATTAAGATATTAGTCTCCCCTGATCCATATCTCTCATCATATATAATAATAATAATAATAATAATAATAATAATAATAATAATAATAATAATAATGAAGATTTGTGCAGCAATCCAAGAAGCAAATAAAGTTGTGCTCAAACAAAGTCTTACTATTGCCGCTGCAATCCAACAAGTATTTTAAACCTTGCTTGCTCATAAAGGTTAAAAACTGAAATTCATGATTTTATTTTATTTATTATAAAATTATATTCAATAAAAACGCTTCCTCTATCCTTAGTGTTGGCCAAAATTCAACAAGGAAAGAAAATATTTTTTTTTTCTTTTATTTGTCTTCAATTAACACTTTACCTATTATTATTATCCTATACTTAAGACACTACTCTAAAAAACCATCATTATCATAACATTCCTACCCATAAAACTCAATATTCCATAAAGTAAACTCTAACTAAACAACTTCAAAACTTATATATAACATATTTTTTTATGATAAAAATGTATTATATAGCCTTTCCTCACTTGATTTTTTATTTTATTTTTGTTGTTTATAGTATTTAATCCTTAGAAACTCTAAGATTTTTTCTAAATTTCTTGACTTTTGTCTAAGTTTCTATGTTTTCCATTCACATCTCTTTATTTTCCTCAATGGTCAATCACACCACACACACATATTTTGTCAATGTTTTTAGGTAATTACCATTACATCCCTCATTAATACCCTATTATTTTCCTAGGTAAATTTTCCCTAACTTTCATCACCCATTTATAACAAATTTAATCTAGGCAATTTTGAGACTCTTTAAATCACATTCCAACACTTTTCTTTCCTTTTCTTTTTTTTTTTTTAATTTTTATTCAAGTTTTTTTATATATATATATATATATATATATATATATATATATTTGCTACTTTTTATTATTATTATTATTATTATTATTATTATTATTATTATTAATAATAATAATATTTAGATCATGACATATATATTTTATTTCAATTCTCAAAATCCTTTTGTATCCCAAGTATAAATATTTAACTTACTAGCTTTTCATAATTTTTACCGCACTATCCATATGGATTTTAACAAAGGGCTTACAACAAGGACATGGGTGAAAGTTCTAATTCCTATTTTTAAAGGAGAGAGACAAAAGTCTTTCCTTATTTTCCAACGTTAATAAAGTCATTAGCTTTGAATTTCATTTTTGCAAGGTTTTCCCTAACAACTTAGGACATAAATCTGATAGTATACCCTAAACTAAAATGGACAACATAAACCTTTGATTTCAAGGAGTTAAAGTCAACAATTAAACATACTTTTGCAAGAATTCTTAGCTGGAAGCATAATTACTTACAAGGTAGACAACTTAATTAATTATTTAAAGGTTTTGATGGCTTGTTTATTTTGGTAGCAAACATACAACAAGCTTAATAATTAATTTAGTTTTGGATTTTTGTAGTTCCAATTTATAAACTTTTAAGTTATTTCAATTGGGTCTTGATGTTAGGCCATTAGTCCATTAAAGTCTTGTTATTTTGTGAACTATAAATAAATTTTTAAAAGGGGAGTATAAGGGGAGATACTTGGTTTTATTAAGAAATAATAGTGTGTATGCACAATTTTGCTCATACTTTTGATTCTTTATTAAATTCCTTAGGACTTATAAAATATTAATTATCTATTTAGCATTCATGCTTACGATTCTAGTTCTTTATTTGTACAATCAAAGAGTTAGGTCTTTCATCCAATAACTTCAATTCCATGATTCATGTAATCATTGGGTCAACTTATTTTCAATCTAATTTTAACTTTCTTGAGTTTATTTTATCTTGGTTATGAGTTTTATTGTTCTTACCCTTCATGTTCATATCATTTCTTCACAATAACTATGATGGAGAAAATACCAATTCAATTTGAATAGATAAAAAATAATTTTATTATATGGATTATGATTAACAATTCAAATGTTTTTTAGAGCATAAAACATGACAAAACTTCTACCAAGAACTTATTCCTATAAAAATCAATGTTAGTTATAGCTTAGGAACTCATACATCTAAACCAGTTCATAGGGTTCCTTTGGGATCCATATATGGGTTGTTCTCCCTCTTTATAGGGTTTCTAAGGCAAAAACATTTGTTTTTCGTATTTGAAGAATGTGGTTTTTGATCAATGTTCACTTTTAGCCTAAAAGAGAAAGGGTTGCAGATAGCTCGATGCTAATTAGGTAGTTTGTTATTGGGAATCGTATTAAGCATTTGATGTACAAGAAAGAAATACTATTGAGTCAATATTCTCAAATGAGTTCCAAATAAATTCACAAGTTCACCGATCATTGATAGTTTGCTAATCATATATTATATGTAATAGTACCTATAATTAATACTTGAAAAATATATAAAAAGATCATTTGACTATGGAGGTGTTATGTAATAATTATCAGACATTCATTTATCTAATTTAGCTCTTAATACAAAATCATTCAAGTCAGGTGATGCAACCATATTATTTGATAGTTTCACCTATATTTACCTAGTATTTTGCATATATTTTGTGTATCAAATATTTTTATATTCTTTGTTTTATGTTTTGAAGGCATTTTTGGATGAAAAATGCAAAAATGAGGTAATTGGAGCTAATTGACAAATTTGACCTTAGTCGATGTTTTGTGTAGAGTAGAAGTTCTAGAGATCAAAATGAAGTTATTCCAATGGCATTAAATAGATAACATCCATACCTTTCTGGGAAGCTAAGTCAAAAAAATAAATTAAGGAAGAGCATGGAAATCTCAGCCTTCAAAGTCAAATCTTGCAATCTATCAATGTTGAGCATTCCAACTTAAATATATAGAGCTACAGAAGCCTGATTGATGCAAACCTAATTTTGTTGTATTCCAGACTCAAAGACCTATTATCGATACCAATTTAAGCTGAAAAAGATGCCTTGCGAGTGAGATGTGATTCTTACAAGATGACAACTAAATTTTGCCAACTTAAGAAAGAACTATTCTGTAAAATAGAAACTAGGGTTTCTAAGCATATATAAAGGAGGAGAGGCAGCTAGGAGCATTCAGCTAGCAAAAAAAAACAAAGATTCTCCTCCTCCAAACCTTAAATCATGTTTTCTTATATCTTTTTAATTAGTTGTTCAACAAACATGCAAGGCTAAACAATTTTTCTTGATTGCAAGGACATAGAAACCTTTAGATTTCAAGAACTGTAAGATCTATTTTAACTTT